>JAGFPH010023328.1:0-12010 GCA_018207615.1 Philaenus spumarius
AATTACTTAGATGGGTTTGATGGGCGGTGCCAAATTACTTAGATGGGACGCGCTCTTAGGCATATTTTCAGAGTACAGATGACTATTTTAAGATATCCAGATAATGGCGACATCTTATGCGTTTACTTTAGATTTAAGGAATAGTAGTAAAAAACTTTTAAAGTACTTGTATACAAATAATATGTTTAAAAGTAGTATAAACAAAACTAACACAGATATAAACAACATATAAATTTAATAACCTAATCTATATACCGGGTGTCCCACGAAGAGGTCCCTATTTTTGAATTGATATGACAGACGTATAGAGCGCGCTACAAACTTGAAATTCTACAGTCATGACTAACACATATGTAAAAGAAATACCCCTGAGTATCAGTTAATTCTGACTGATCCAAACAAAATGGCGGAAAAACAAAAAAACAACAAAATCAGCAATCGTATTTTAAGGGTAAACCTACTTTTATTTAGAATAGGAACAGCTACAGCTGTTTAGACTATTTTAAATCTATCAGCTGACTGCGTGTATCCACAACAATGAACATATTTGGTAATAAACATTGGCATTTTGTTATTAAGTTGCATTGTAAAGTGTCTTATGTACCATGCCGTTTTCAACTGAGCAAAAAGTGAAATGTTGTTCCTGGGCTATTGCCTTTGAGAATGATTATGAAGCAATAAGGTGTTTTAGGGAAAGGTACCCAGGTGTAGTTCCACCGTCAAGGAAATCTATTCATAAGTGGAAGACTATCCTACTAGAAACGGGGTCAATACAAAACAAATACCATAGATCCTCCAACATAGAAAATGAAGAAATCGTATGTGCTGCTTTCATGGAATCTCCAAATACGCCTAATTCAGTAAGAAAGGTGGAATCTGCTACATGGATACCGAAGTCATCTGTCCAAAGGTATGCCAAAAAGAACAAAATCAAACATTATAAAACTCATTTAGTTCACGGACTGCTTGAAGATGATCCTGACAGACGATTGGAATTTTGTTCGAAAATAATTGAAAAGACTGACGTAGATAGCAAATGGCATGAAGGAATCATGTTTTCAGATGAAGCGACATTTTATCGAACAGGAACTGTAAACAGGCATAATTGTCATTACTATAACACAAAAAATCCACATATCTTACAAGAAGAGAAATTAAAATCAACAGGTATAACAGTTTGGGCTGCTGTTACCAAGGATGGTGTTTTGTCGTATGACATATCAATACAAACAATGACTGGAGAAAGGTATGCATCAGTTTTAAGCAATCACATAGTTCCTCATCTTTCTCAGCCTGAGATGAAAGAAGATTTTTCCAACAGAATGGAGCTCCTCCGCATTATGCTAATGTGGCCAAAGCAGTTTTGGACCAAAATCTTCCTAACCGTTGGATAGGTCGTGGCAGCAGCTTCATGGACTGGCCCCCAAGGTCTCCAGACTTGACTGTTTGTGACTTTTTTCTGTGGGGCTTTTTGAAGGAGAAGGTTTATCGTCATAACATTGCGACAGACGAAGAACTAATGAGGTTGATCGAAGAGGAACTATTGTTGATACCTCGAGAGTTGTTCAGCAAAGCGTATGACTGTTTTCTATTTCGTTGTCATCAGTGCATTGTGATCGATGGACATCAGTTTGAATAAGGTTTATGGATCAAATAGATTTAATTTATTTATGAGTTACTTATATCTTTAATTCCCTTACGTTGTTTAGTGCTTAGTAACATCGTTAAAATTCAATAATTATGTTGTAACACCTAAGCAAATAAAACTATTTTAACGAAAAGGTACTATTTCTTTGACATCCCGCCATTTTGTCCTAATGTGTCAGAATTAACTGATACTCAGGTGTATTTCATTTACATATGTGTATGTTAGGACTGTTGAGTTCAGGTTTGTAGAGTGTTCGGTGCATCTAATATATTAATTCAAAAATAGGGACCTCTTCGTGGGACACCCGGTATATAAAAGCCAAAACCCACTGACTCACTGATTACGATTTCTCAAAAACTACCGAACGGATTGGAATATAATTTGGTATGTAGCTTCCTCTAAAGCCATAGGTGCTCACTAAGAAAGGGTTTGAAATAATTCAAAATTTTAGGGGGTTTGGGGATCAAAGTTATTAAATCACGATTTCTTCAAAACTACCGAATGGATTGGAATGACATTTGGTATGTAGCTTCCTCTAGGGCCATAGGTGCTCACTAAGAAAAGGTTTGAAAAAAATTGAAATTTTAGGGGGAGTTTGGGGGATCAAAGTTATTAAAAAATGACTTCTTCAAAACTACCGAATGGATTTGAATGAAATTTTGTATGTAGCTTCCGCTAGGGCCATAGGTGCTCACTAAGAAAGGGTTTGAAAAAATTCGAAATTTTAGGAGGGTTTGGGGGGATCAAAGTTGTTAAAAAACGATTTCTTCAAAACTACCGAATGGATTGGAATGAAATTTGGTATGTAGCTTCCTCTATGGCCATAGGTGCTCACTAAGAAACGGTTTGAAAAAATTCGAAATTTTAGGGAGGTTTGGGGGGATCAAAGTTGTTAAAAAACGATTTCTTCAAAACTACCGAATGGATTGGAATGAAATTTGGTATGTAGCTTCCTCTAGGGCCATAGGTGCTCACTAAGAAAGGGTTTGAAAAAATTCGAAATTTTAGGAGGGTTTGGGGGGATCAAAGTTGTTAAAAAACGATTTCTTCAAAACTACCGAATGGATTGGAATGAAATTTGGTATGCAGCTTCCTCTAGGGCCATAGGTGCTTACTAAGAAAGGGTTAGAAAAAATTCGACATTTTAGGTGGTTTGGGGATCAAAGTTATTAAATCACAATTTCTTCAAAACTACCGAATGGATTGGAATGACATTTGGTATGTAGCTTCCTCTAGGGCCATAGGTGCTCACTAAGAAACGGTATGAAAAATTTCGAAATTTTAGGAGGGGTTTGGGGGGATCAAAGTTACTAAAATCATAATTTCAGATCTTTTATTATTATGACAATAGTGCTTTTATTATTTAAGATCTATATATATATATATATAAACCAAATACCACTCACTGACTGAACACTTAAAAAGAATACAATTACGTTAAAAAGACTGAAAATACCAACCACCACGGGCAACGCCGTACGGGTCAGCTAGTAGTTATATAATTCTTCTTGTTTTTTGTTGATGGAAACATCTATTCGTACAATAACAATTATTGCACCCTGCAAATGCCTCTATATCAGAATAAATGGTGTTTGTAGGCCTAGTCTATAACAAATATATATTTTTAAGTAGGAGTTACAGATTTATAGAAACAGCAGATTCTAACTACAACTAAACTAAAATTAAAGCATAAATAACAGGAATTACATACAAACAACATAGAAGCAAAGTCCTGGTTTTTTCTGAGTTGCTATTTACAAATATATGTACATTAATTTATATTCAAATCAAATTCTAAATGGTTCAAATGCCTACATTTCAAAATAGATTGTTCTGCTATAGTAAAACTTCACAGATCAATCATTGAGTAGAAGAGATTTAATAAATAAAACCTAGTTGTAACAAAAGCTTTTATAACCTCAGACGGGTAACTATAACTGTCTGGTTGGTTGTCGGGCGATGGTTGGAATTTTGAAGAATTCCACATCAAACATTTACTTACACATTCTCCTCATACGTTTTAAGAAAACTGAAACTTAGTTCAAATTATTTGCATTCTTCATTAATTAATATTAAATTAAATTTTTAAGATGGGTGCCAAATTGTAGGGGCGCACCGGTGGGAACTTCCCAGTAGGATAGCACGGTCTTGGAATATTTTAAAATTATGTATTATTTCTTTACTGTTATGGAGAAAATAAACGTTACAGAAAATTTGCAAACATTTATACAATAGGTCTGAACAAACATGAAATAATAACTACACAGCTAAGAATATTAAAAATATTAAAATTACATACATAAGATTACGATACAATCTTTCTTTTGTTATATATATTGATTGAAGTTTGGCCCTTGCAATCGTTAATCTCTTGCATAGTTCAAGGGTAAGAGCAAGTTTTACTCTTAAATCTAGTAACTCGTTCGCAAGGTTTTTCTTTAAAACTTCATCGCTTGGCATCTGTAGAAAATAAAATTTACATAAACAATGAATAAATTTATGCAAATATTCTCAGCCTGAAGATAACACTCATTATAAATGTTTGGATCCAAAAAACAAACACATAAATCTTAAATATTAAAAACAATTTAACCAGTAAGCCTCCTTATTGGTAAACGAAATAAATCCTCGGGGGATTGGGGGAAGAACAGAGAATGCATGTACTTAATTTTAGACTATGCCCTACGTAACAAGTGACTGTTCATTTTTCACAGTATAACATCTTTCTAGTTCAAAAATAGTTTTTCTGAAAATGATTATTTTGTAATAATTTCCTTCCGATTCCTAAATTTACTAGTCCGATGTTTAACCAAAATAATTACAAACTAGTAAATCACTAATACAAAAAACATTCCAGAGTGAAACAAACCTGCAGACAAATGACTGCAAACACCAGTTAGGTAAGGCACTGGCTGGCCAAACAGAGGTTTAAATGGGTTTAGAGTCAGATGGACAGACAGTGAGATGATTTCATAAGTGTTTCGACAGAGACTGTTACATATTGTTTGCTTATTAGAAAATTTCCATAGGAAAGATGAGCTATTGCAGTGACTTAAGGCCGGTAGTGGGCAATGAGCACCGATCATAGTCCCCAGAACATGTTTTGCGGGGGGCCTTAAGAATGTTATAATATAAATAACATGTTCGCACTCTAACCGCCGCATTTTACGTCCGATTTGGTCCAAATTTAGTACACAAGTTAGTTTTCTAAGTGGCTTGGACGAGTTCGTTAGCCAAAAAAACCCAACATCGAAAGTAACATTTTTCGTAGAAACTTTTTTGGGGTTTAATCTAAAAAACACTATATATTTAGCCTTTCTGATTTTCAAAAATCAATGAAAAACCCAAAAAGAGTCATAATTAATTGTTATTTTTATTTATAAAAAATGTGCAAAAGCTTCTTTCCTGATAGTTTTTGTATTTTACGTACTTATGTGCTACAATTAAAGTCACTGTGGTTGTCGCTTGCTGTAAAGGCCGGTCCAGACGCTACGTTTTGCACAACCTTTTGTTTGCGCAGTCTTAAGACGGAATGAAAACGTTGCAGTTTTTAGAGCATCTACATGGTGCAGACATATCTGTATATTTCGCACAGTTTTAGTGGCATCGTCATGTAGGAGGTACTATTCTGGTCAACTTTGGCATGCTGTCTTGTTAAGAAAAATAAAAGATTGGAACGCCTCAGATGTACCCTGCGTTCAAAGTGGTCGCCGAAGTGGCTTCTAAAAAGGCAGCACTTTTCCCGTATTAGATTTATGGGTGAATTACGTGGTGAACCTAATGATTGGCGGAACTACTTGAGAATGGACATAGACACGTATACTTATTTATTGGAATTAGTGATACCGTGTATCATAAAAGAAAATACTTGTATGAGAACAGCGATATCACCACATGAAAGGCTAACAGCAACTTTATGATTTTTGGAAACTGGAAGAAGTTACAAAGACCTAGAATTCACAACAATTATATCGAAACAATCGTTAAGTGAAGTCATTCCCGAACTCATTTAGGAAATGTAACAAATCAAAATACCACAGAGATGGGTTGTAGATTTCGTCTTCACCAGCCCCAGATCGATTCGATTTACTAACTTTTGCCAATTCTTTTCGGTAAACACTTCTCAAAGAATTATTTTTTTTACAACTCTTTCTCTGTTTGCGGTTGCATCAATTTCTTTGAATTTTTCCACTAAACTCTCATAAGCCTGCCCCTTTTTATCCCTGTCATTATACTCCTTGGATTTGACACGCCAAATGCATGGGAAACTTTCGTATAATGCAATAAATTATGTGAGAAACTCCCGGGAACATTGCCGAAGGTCAGCCATTGTCGCTCAAAGTAACAAACAAATACAAAGAAACTGAGTAACAAAATGAATCGCAAAACGGAGCTACCGTCTACATGCGCCGACTTGTCCGCACAATTCAAGCAAATCTATGCTCTCTAGCTCAGTTATCGCTGCAACTGTACCGTCTTTGCACCGGCTTCAAAACTGCACACTTTTCCTATCTACATGCAATGTTTTATCTGCAACGTGTTGAACTGTGCAGACAAAAGGTTGTGCAAAACGTAGCGCCTGGACCGGCCTTTAAATTTAATAACAAAATTAGCCTTTTGTTTGCTCTATTTCCTGAGCTACTTGTTAAAACCACTCTAGATGGTGCTGATGAATTCGTTTGAACATAAATACATATTAAATTGAACACATTTAGGTTCACGTTACGTCCATTGTATAAATCACAGAACATTGAAACAAAAAACAGATTAAATTAAAAGACTGTATTCTTTGTGGAATATTATGGTAGAGTAAATTTGTATTCTTTATGGTAAACATATACGTTTCTTCTTTTTAACTTTTTTTAAACCTAGTTTTGAGATATATATAGTGATGCAAAAATTCTGCAACTTCTCCTTAATTTTAAACCTATTACACGTATTAACGCCAAACTTTCGAGAAGCTATATTGGGCAAATTATGCACCTTTTAGGTGAATGATTGAATTTTATCCTTTCTACATACAATTAGATGTGTATTCATTTTAAGATACAGAAGAAACATTGCAAATTTGTTTTAATCTACATGCATTATGATTTAAAAAAAATTAACTCCCAAGAATTGTTTGTCATATTTATGAAAATGGGTTCTACTCAATACCTAAATTCTAATTAAAACTAATATGATTTAAATCATCAAAAATAAATAAAATATAGTAAATCATTTTACATATTTTAAAAATAAATATTGATTGTAAAGCCGGTTCTACACGATGCTACGAACACCTTCCAACGTTGGACGTTTGATGGTTCGTCACATCGTGTGGCCGTTGTTCAAACCTACGAGCGTCCAATGGCGAGCGTCAAACATTCGCATTTGACCATATTCGGGCCGATGTCGGTATTTTTGCACCGAGTCAAAGGGATGCCTCCAACGTTTGAAGGAAAATGTTCGTTGGTTCGATTCAACGGCTACACGACTCGTTCATATGTAGCACTATTTACTCCCTATTTACACTAAAGACCCGTCTTGTTTATTTATGTTTATCTCTGTGTTTAATTTTAATCAGTAATATTATTCATTTAAATTTTCACAGGTAGCCTAAGTAGGCTACAATTTATATTTCATACTTGATACTAGTAAGTTCCCGTGAAAAATCAGAAACAGATTACCGGTAATTAGATACTATACATTTAAAAAATATAATTTAAAAAATAAAATATTTTTTAAACAAATTTTATTTAGGCCTGCCTAAATATGATGTGGGGATTTTTAACCCGTTAAATGTGTACAATTAAAACATATATTATTATAGACTGTCATCCTCGTCCATTTTTGCAACTGGACCAACGTTTGAACCAAACTGTTTTCTTAAATATTGGATCAAACATTCGATTCACCGTGTAGCAGGAACATTCGCTGTACCATCTGTCGAACTTACTTGTCCCAAACGTGCGGTCCAACATTGGAGCGAGCGTTCGTAGCATCGTGTAGAACCGGCTTAATAAATGGATTGTAAATTTTAGTAAAATCAAATGAATTTGAGGTTTTTTTAAAAAAACGAAAGGTATGAATGAGTTGTCTCGCTACAACAATGGTCTCTTTCTGTAAATTATTTTACCCAATATTTAAAAAATGCCATCGTTAAAAACAACAGAACTAAAACAGAATGGAAATATCTAAAACTTTTATTGGATGACATAATAATAAACAAATTCATTTGTAAATACTTCTAAAAGTTAACAATCATATAATACATACAAAATGACCTATAATTTATGTTTACCTAGATTTGTTAACATTGAGCAACTATTTTATTTTATACGAGTTGTCTGTTGATGGTTATTTAGCGTTTTTTTTTAACCATTACGTTTGTTGATATGTTTCAGAAATACTCTATTGTAGAGATTAATATGTGGTATTATAGCAGTTCCTGATCAGAAGGTCCCATTTTCGAATCTCCGCTAGAGACCATGTAGCTTTTCATATTTGTGGTTTGAGGGTAGGAGGGCGGAAATAAAGCAAATGGTGGTTGGCTTTTTTCCAAGCTGATGGATATGACTGGTTACCTGGTCTATAACAGTTGTTAGTTGCCATACCGAATATTGATATATATTAATTATTAAATATAAGACTATCGTCTTCAATTGTGTCGCGTTATACGACACTGTATTGACACGGGTAGATAACTCATCCTTCCCGTCGATTTACTCCTGCATACCAACAGTATGAGCGGGACATCATCGAATGTAGTCCTCGCAGCATGAGTCGATAGTTTTTTTATTAAAATATTACAAGCGTGTAAGTGTTTTTTTGTTTATGTGTAATTATGTGTAACAACGAAAAAACAGAATATTGAAGACATATTCTAAGTCTATGTAATATATCATATCAGACAATCTCTATCTTCAAAAGCTTTTAGATATCTTGAAGAGGTTGGTTAAAAACGTCGAGCATTAGGGATGGCAGAAGATAGTACCCAACATAAATATTCCAATATACCACACTTTAATACTACGGAACCAATAATTAATTAATAATTTTTTTAAAGATTTAAAAAATTGAATTTACCAATCCCTCTTCTTTGGCCATATCATCCAGAATTTTCTGATTGAACATTTGAGTTATCATCAGTTCTTTAGCATCTGGTAAATTCCATTCAACCTGAAATATAAATCTAGATAGTTTAGAATTAATCCAATACGATTTAAAATGTACAACAAAATCATTTTATGCAAATCATTGCAGGTAGAAAAACTCTCTTAATTCAGTTTTCCACTATATTTTGAAACAGTAAAAGTTAAAACTTTATCAATTTTGTGGTAAAACGATTTTTAAACGGAGAATATACATTATTTACAAAATTTGTTTGGATTATATTTCTTCTAGGAAAGTGTATACAAATACATTTTTGCCTTCAAACATGAGTGTTAAAATTTGTTTGAAGTGAAAACTTGTTGTTGAAAACTTCTTTAGGCGCAAATAGCACTTTTTAGATGAGGTAAAATATAACGCACTTAAAGTGAGAAGCTTTGCATTTTTTTATTTCGGCAATGGTTTCTTCTAGGCCTACTTCATTGGTTTAAAAACACGTACTAATCTAAACTAGAAGTTTAGTATAACAGCTGATCAGTGGTGTATTCAAAGGCTTAAACTCAATAGCTGTGTGGTTTTAGTCACATAACGCTACCGATGAAATGGCCATTGTGCTTGCTCATTTGTAAGTTGTGTTAAAATAGATACCTCTAAAATTTACATAGTGCTTTCTCAATTTTTTTAATGACTAAATTTGTTAACTTAGTTTCTAAGGTAATGAATGTAAATGTATTAAAGGGACATGTGTTGATTCAGTGTAGGCCTAACCTAAAATTATGTTTAATTATTATTTGACTATAGTCTATAAAAGTTATTTTTTAGATTTCAATTTTAATTAGTACAAGAATGAGCTTTAATTAAATTAAAATTTGTATTTTTAATAAAAATTTTAATGTTTTCTTTAAAATTATAAGTTTTTTAAATGTACAAAAGATCATGATGTTAATGAAGTTTAGAGCAATTGAACAGCAAAATAGGTACCAGCAAGCAGCTGTTCTTACCAACCAGTTGTGATGGCCAATTAGATCGCTGCAAAGGCCTAACTAAATGAACTAATCACTGAAATCATGCTAGTAATTAAAAGTTATAGATTTACAAATTTTAATAGTTATATTTCCAGTTGAACTTGGTTTTAACGGCCTTGGCTAATGCGTCAACTTGGACATAACTTCATTCTTTTGTAGGTCCGGTCTAATCGTTATCTTTTACGTTATTATAAATTTCTGTTTTTCAGCGTCAATAAATATTTTAACCACTCGGTTGTAACGTCATAAATCTACAAAATATTTGTGTCAAACTTTGAATTCAGCTTTCTCAGAACTCGAAAAATGTTAGAATTCTCGCTTTCCTTAGATTTCGGGCCTCCTATTTTCTCCCTCCTCAGAATCAAACCGCGAAATAAACAAACTAAAGATTTTTTTCGCACGAGCTTTGGAAGGAAGTCTTGTTGTCGTGCTAGTGATGATGATGCAATAAAACTAATTAGAGAATTTCCATAGGAAAATGAGCTATTTCAGTGGCCCTTATGGTAAGACCCAAGGTCGGGAGTAGCAAATGAGCACCGATCATGGTCCCCAGAGCACATTTTGGGGTGTCATTAAAAATCATATATATATATATATATATATATATGTATATATGTTCGCACTTTAGCGGCCGCATTTTAAGTCCGATTTGGTTCAGATTTGGTACAAATGTTGGTTGTCTACGTCACTCGGACGAGTCCGTTAGCCAAAATAATCCAACAACCGTAAGCACGTTTTTTGACCGGAAGTATCTATTTTTTTAGATTTTTCCTACAAGAATGAATTTGTTTTTTGAGTTTTTTCTACAAATATAAATGTAGGATGTTATTCTGCACATTTTGTTTTTTTACGGGACCTTATTATAGCTCGCTTGGTTTCCACAAAATCGATCAAAACGTAAAATACCATAAATGTTCCGGGTTCAAAGCCATGTGGTGGATTTTACTGTAGGGTTGGCGTGCGAAACACGCAATGCATTGTGTATTGAAGATACTCCCAATATGCGGAATGGCGTGCAAACCATTTTGCAGCTATTCAGCACCGTCGTGAATAGACCTATTTCCCAAATTGTTGGTTGAAACCCTAAAACATAGGCCTATAAACTTAATTTTGTAAATTTGCTCAACTCACGTCAGCGGGGTTCAGCTGCGTGTTCGAATTATTTAGTTTTGTTATGATATTTTGCCAACAAATTTACTATTAACAAAAGCAAATAAATATTGGGTGCTGATTGTACTACAACAAATTCTTGTGGTGATAGTTATGATAACACTTACTACTGGAGTTGTGAATCTGTATGGACCTCTTTGAATAGGAGAGGATAAGTTCAATTGTCTTGGAGTCAGAATCTGCACACATTAAGAAAAAAAATAAAAAAAATAAAAAAAATAAGTAAAATGGCTTATTAAAACAAGAAATAAAATTATTTACAATACAAATTCCAACAAGCATTCAATTTCTACTTGTTAACACGTTCACTGCTAAAAATAAACTAATTATGTAGGCCTACCTTACATGCTAAACCTTTTTTTTTTTAAACCTTACCTTGATGTCTTTTTTGTTGAATTTAGATGTTATCTGTTGGTTTCCATCTTCAAAACCACTTTTTTTCATTTTTAATTTTGGGGGTACCGGTACTCCTTGCGCAGCGCCCGTTCCACCCGACGCACACTTACAAAACGTTATGTTTGTCGACACTTTTCTTTAATATCACATAAACACTATTATAAATAAATAAGAATATATATTTACAACCCTACCATCCAACCATAATCATCATTTATTGACGTCCGTGGTAATTGTCAAAACAACGGACTACACAAAGTTAAGGATGTTCTTGGACATGTCAAACACTCACACTGACATTTATTTTGTAAGGTTCGATTTGAATTTGGTTTTAATTTTGTTATTTTAGTAATTGTATGGCCAGTAGATTGAAACAAAGGACTAATAAATATAGGGATGCGCGAACTTAAAAATACGCTGTCGTAGAGGAGCTATTCTTATTTTCAATAATAAAATTCTTCGTGAGATTCCCCGGCATCGTATATACAGTCCAGCGGAAAAACATGAATCTATTCACCGAGAAACTTCTTGGCCCTCAAAAGGGCCAACTCTCTATGCGAAACCAATCTTCATGCGAAAAACCTACAACAAAATTCTTCACTTTACTTTTGGCCCTCAAAAGGGCCAACTTCAGTCAGCATCATGCGATTTTCCCGTAAATGCCTTTTACGGGAAAACT
>JAGFPH010023329.1:0-12010 GCA_018207615.1 Philaenus spumarius
ATTCAGCTGCTCAATGCTAGCAGAGAGTAATTCTGGAAAACATAAACTTTATGTAAATATTAAAATAGTAAACTTAATTCTAAAACTCCATATTTTTAAACACTATGACAAGTTTCACTAAAAATAATATTTTTGTTGTTAAGTTAATTCTCCCTATAAGTTTCACATATGGGATGGTTTGTTTGGTGTGGAGGGTAGAAGAAATGATATAGGACAGGAAAGCCAACGGGGCCCAAGCCGTTGCACTTCCTTCCTATATCAGGGTTTTGGAACCCCTTACGCCCTTAGGCAAGAAGAGATAACTGTGGTGTTATAGCAGTAGGAAGCCAGCGGAGACCAGGCCGCTGCACTTACTATACTATATTTAGGGATGTGAGAGATGGTGAGAGATGGAATAGAAAAATTTAAATGATTACAATAATCGAACCTATAGGATTGATGATGTTGATTTTAAGCGTTCCGATAAGGACATTTCCGAAAACGCTGCATGAAAAAAATAAAAAAATAAGCGGACTCTACTGTGTGCCAAGCATTACAAAGGAAATTTTATCAATGCGGCGACCTGTAGACAGCTTATTCCGTGTGGAAAACTAATTATGTAAAACATCATACAATTTGCTTTTTCTTTTATTTTATTTTCTTTATTTACAACCCAAAATTTGTATTACACAAAGCTCCCTTGAATTAATAGCAATTTATACTTTCCCCTTTTTGTTTTATTTGTTGAAAAGAAACTAGAAATAAAGTTAAGCTATTCCAAAAGGCATAAAGCTGTTACATTCCCCTCCATTGTCACAAAATAAAAAAAATCATTGCTACCATCTTTAATGGTTTATCCAAAAAATAATTTTATTTAAAAATCAATAGACATTTAGTTATTATTATTATTATATATTATTTTATTTGTAATAAAAGTTTAAATTAAAACTATAATTATGTAGAAAAAAAATGTTTTGTATCAAAATTTATTATTTCTTGTGATAAATGAAATTTTCTTTGAAAAAAATTATTTTAATGTTTGTATATCCAAAATTGTTCTTAATTTAACATCATTAACAAAATATAAAAGAGAAAAAAATCCTTGTTTAACATTTCAAACCCATCACATCCTTATAAATTCAACTTAATTTATTAATCAATAGAAATATAGCTTAAAAGTGTACTTAGAATTTGGTATAACATATAAAAATGTAAAACTTTGAACAGGCACTTCATTTTAATCATTATATTTGCAAAATTGTACTCATGTGGCAGTTGTTTGTAAGAGTGCGTTGGATTCTATCTCACAGCAGATGGAGATTCCAACAGCAGTTTGGTTGGTCAGTTCCAAACTCGTAAGTCGCCCACATGGTATCAAGAATGTGATTGTGTCTGTTTCTCATATATGCTCGTGAATCGACTCCCTCTCTCCACACCTCATTATTTTACTATTAACAAAAAACAGTTATTATGAGTAAAAGTCCATTTACATGACAACATATCATTTTTCTTTAAAATTTCAAAATATTAATTACTCATTCAATTCATCAAACTTTTTAGACATTTCATAGATTTCATTGTTATCATTAAAACAATTTAATTGCATTTACGTTTATCTCAATTACTTTTATAACATTTCCTCAAAAAAAATAACTTAAAACTCCTCATTACCTGTAGAACTATGAATTGAAACCTGAATTTCCAAAATTTTATATTGTTATGAAAAAAAATTTTCAAGTTTTAGATTAGTTGTAAAAATAAATTCGCTTGTCTATTATTCCCCTGTGTTTTGAACGCTACTATATCACGCATTGTGAAGCAATTATGATATTTCACTTGGGACAGGTTTCCTCATTCATCCCTTTATGCAAATAATTTAAACTTGGCTTCATTTCATTGTCCTACTTTTCCATTATATAAGTTAACTTCTTCTTTTATTACATTTTATTTTTATTCATGTGAAACTCATTACTTAGCTATCATTATTTGTTTATACTTCTAATAAAAATTAAAAAATTTATCAACCCTTCCTATTCTAAACCTGTAAAACAAAATTATTAGATTAACAGAAATATCTCTACTCATGGCAGCTTATGAGACGGCCTTCTCAGGTCACATTCTAATCCTTAAGTCCTGTAGATCCCATTTTGTTTCTTCTTTCTGTCCTATATTTATCACCGTACTTCTGTTTGTTTCTGAGAATCTAAACAACATCTAAATGTTCCATTTGTTAAACATGATTTTTTTTTTTTTTGTATACATAATATATTAACACAACTGTTATTACACTACATACTCCATACATGGTCAAACTGACATTTCTAATAATTTTAATATTATTTTCTTTCTTTGATTGAATGTGCAGAAGTAATCTATCTAACCTGACTCCATTTGAATTAAATTTATTCATCTCTTCCAAATCCCCCAATGACTCATTTGTTAGTTTATTTTAAAAAATTTCTTCAGTTACTACTGCTTCATTCAACCATATAATTGCAACTATTAATTTTGAAATGTTAAATTCTATCACAATTGTCCACTCAGATCTTGTTAATAATACATCTGTTAATCTTTCAAAAACTATTCCCTTATTTTATTGTTTATCTGCTGTTATGAACAGTATTAATAATATATTAATTCGTATTAACTCTATTTGAAAATTTAAAGTAAGACAAACAACGTAAGATAAAAAGGCTTATAGAGTTTGACTATACTATGGTGGATTATCCACAGTTACCCCCTCCTCTGATTCTAAGTTAGTTGAGATTTCAAGTTATACCCACTTAGTTAATGTGAAATTTAAAACTGTAAAGTCTAGCATTGCTTCTACGCAGTGGTTTAGCAAGTTTGCACATTTTGCACATACACAGTTTTCCTTGTTAACTTCTAGACTGCTATAATTCCCAGCATGTCAGCATTGTGACATCCTGTTAATTCTGAATCACTCGTGACAAATTCTTACATCAACAATTAATTCTATGAACCTTTCTATATTACGACTCAACTTAATTTATCTACGTTTGCTGAATAATATTGAAGCTACACGTTAGTCGGCACTTCTGACTTACATTGAAAATGCAATATCTAATAATTGCAACTATAATGCAAAAGTTTATAATTGAAACTTAAAAATAATCTTGCTTTCCACCCCATGACGTTAATAGCTAATATATTTTTAACAATTTTATTATAACTCACCCCCCCTTTTGTGACCTTTCAATCACATCGTCTACATCCTTCATACAATTAAAATAGCTTTGTATAGCATTTGTACATTATTTTACTCAATTCCTTGATGTAAAATCCACATTTCATACAATTCATGTATAAAACCTCTTATTCGCACATATTTGAAATACATATTTCGAAGACATTCTTTGACGTCTTCCGTCGTCGATTATATCTAAATAGTTATTTATTTAATCCGCATTACTTATTATTCCAACAAACACACAATACTATAATATTTCAGATTTATCTCCTCATTATTAATCTTATCATAATACATATTTATTCGCCGCACTTTTCTACTTAACGTAGTACACTCACAAGTAATAATTTGTTCATATCTTAATGTTTTGATACATCTTAAACTGTTTAACACGTTGCACCATTACTGTATAATCTCACTTATGTATGTAAGAATATTCGTCGATCACATGATTTACATTTTTCTCCATTTATTATACATTTTGAACGAAGTAGCACTACTTTGATTTACGTGTGACAAATCAACACATCTTCCCATTAATCATTTAAATTATATACAAACAATCATAATACAATATTTATCGATATTCAAGATCAAAGATTAATATTCACCTTAAACATTTATATTCATTCATTCATACCAATATCGAAATAGAAAAAAAACATTACAATTTTATTTTATTTAAACCTATTGTCCGGACTATACATGAATTCAAATTACATTGTCTAGAAGTGTTAAAAATGTTTTAGGTGGATAGCGTAGAAATTTGGCAAGTGCCGGAAATTGAGAAGGGTTATATACCCCTTTGTTGAAGACAATGTTCAAATTAGTGTATATTCATTCCAACAAATTAAAATAACATTCACCCACTTAAACTTCTAACTTGTATAAACTTGTACAACTATATATTTTTATTTTATAATATACCTTATCATTTTTCACCTTATTTCATAAGCAAAACAATATTATGTGTAAGTACTCCTTTAACACGTTTAAATATCTTTCTTCCTTAGCAATACTGAAATTGCCCTAATTCCATTTAAACCAGTCATAACTCCACTTAACTCTTTCAATTATGGTCCTTTTCATATCTATGCAATATTCTTTTATTATAAAAATTTTTTTTATTTTTTAAACGTTCTTAGACTACTCATTTATTTTACTTCTTAACTTTTTCGGTTTTACTCGGTAACCATTTTTCTATACTCGTTGAATAGAAAACGTAACATTTTATTATCGTTTCACTTAACTGACATTTTTCATTTTCAAAAGTTTCCTCTAAGTGTATAAACAAATTATACATTTTCAATATTTATAGACATCATTTTATTATTTTCCTTCATTATTTTGTTATGTCATACTTAATAGACAAAACATTCCAATATTTAAAACTATATCCAATTGAACTCCAATATTTATTAACTATACTGAATTCCTTTGTTTATGCGTGAAAGTCAAATTTTATGAATCACCCTTTTAGTTTAACACAGCATACAAATCCTTTAGTTACTTATTTACAAATGTGTATATAACCAAAACCAAAAAAAAATTTTTCATTAAAACTTTCCTTAAAAACATCTATGAATTACTTTTAACTTTTATTAAAGTTTGTAATAGTACAAAAAAAAACTTTATTTATTTAATAGATAAAAATTTAATCCTTATTCTACCCTTAACCCTTATTAAAAATAACCTTCTTAAAGACTCTTCTAGTCTACAACCCTATGTGTCCTTCTGATCACCTTTTTGAGACACTTATGCCGTCAGGAGGATTTACACCTTTACTTTGTCATATAAGTATGTGTTCCAAACCTACTTAATTCAATTTTGAACCCTACATGACAATTCAAGCTATGCAAAGTCCCAGCAGCACTGCTCATCGTTGATTTTTCAAGGTTAGTAATATTTTATAACCCCCAAAAACGTTATTTATTTTTAATTATTAAAAAAAAGATTATTTTTTTACTTAAAACAATTTTACACGATGCCTAATGATGTCTAATAACATTATCTAATTGTATTTTGATTTTATTTAATGTATAAAGTACTTTAAAATCAATTTATTTCAAAGTTTTTGTTCCTGTCCCATGATAAATTAAACAGCACTACAAACTTGCACCAAGCTCTCCAGTCGAGCGTGTTTTACCGAGTCAGCAATGTAACCCGATAACCGGCGATAACACACGTCGCTTCTCGAGTCCATGAGCTCTGCCTGTCTCTGTTCCTGACTGAATGTATTGAAACATTAGGCCTAACAAAAACTTTATATTTAGTTTATTTCTTTTTGAAGCTTTAGTTAATTTAATTTAATTTAATTTATTATTATTATCATTCCATGTTACATCATTACTGTTAACATTTTATTTTTCTCTTATAATTACAATTTACACGAATCGCTACAGTGTTGTGTTCATATAAAGGGTGTTCCATTAGGTAATTCAGGTCCCCTATAGTTACCTATTCACCATGATACATTGAAGTTGCACTTCTGTAACTTCTTAACTATACTTATTTATATTTATACCAATGAACATATTCTGTAATTTTTCTGTCTTTGTATTTTTACGATAAATCAAAACTTTGAAAACGGGATGGCTTCTTTTTAATACGAATTGGCCTACCTTGCGGTTGTATGAGTGCTGGTACTATGGCACTTGTACTGGCTGCATGAATATCAGGTATAGTTATATCATTTGTGGCGTTCGTAGCTGTTGTACCCGTGGTATCCGTTGTTAAGGTCCCTATTCCTAAATTTTGTCCTAGATCGTTGATTGTGGCATTTTTTAACCGCCTATTTCCCTTAGTTTTCCTACTTTTTGGTTGCAATTTGCCATTGCTTACTTCCAAACATGGTTTAACTCTGTTTACATGAACCAATACTTCACGATTTCTGACCTTCAACATAATATTAAATTTAGACAGAACTTTTAGAATTTCAAATGGCCCACGCCAAAGTTTAGTTAATTTTTTTACTCTGTGTCGTTTCAATGCAGGCGTATATAAATACACGTATTGTCCTACTGAGTATTGATTTTGTTTAGTATTTTTGTTATAATTTTTCCTTTGTTTGTCAAATTGGTTTGATTGATATAATTTCATTTTACCATATGCCTCGCTTAAATGTGATCTAACGTTTTCTATATAATTGTCATAAATAAAAGTGTCTTCAGTAATTTTCAATGTTGATTCTAACGGTATACTAGCTTTACGTCCATAGAGTAGTTCGAAAGGTGTATAATTTGTCGTTTCATGTACCTGAGTATTGTATGCTAAAGTTACGTAAGGTAGAATTTCTGACCAATTGTCTTGATTATTATTTACAAAATGACATAACATTTTACATATTGTTTTATGTGTTCGCTCCGCTCGTCCGTTGGCCATTGCATGATACGGTGTTGTCAAAATTCGTTTAATCCCTAGTAATTTACATAAGTTTTGCATTAATTCAGAAGTAAAGTTTGAACCCCTATCAGTTATTATAATTTCTGGAATTCCGTGAAGACATATTATTTTTGACATTAATTCCTTGGCTATGACCTCTGCCGATTGTTCTATTATTGGGATAAATGTTGCATGTCGTGTAAAATGGTCTATTACTGATAATATATATCTGTTTTTATCTTTAGTAATTGGTAAAGGGCCCACGATATCCATGGCTATTACTTTATATGGTAAGTCCGGTTCTGTAAAAATGTCACCCAAAGGTGCTTTTGATTTACCGTAATCAACTCGCTGAGCGCAAGATTTACAAGCGCGTACATAATTCGTGACGTCACCCTCCATATTGGGCCAATAAAATTTTTGTTTTATTCTACACAAAGTCTTCTTAACCGCCGCATGCCCTGCCGTAATTAGGTCGTGATGTAACGCAATTACTTTATTTCTTAATAATTTTGGTATTAGAATTAATTTTTCGATTCCTGATTGAAAATAGATTACTTTTTCTGGGCTTGTTTTGTAATTTTTACGTGATTTTAAAATTTGACATTCTTCGTCTTTTATTTGTGCTTTCCTAATTTCGTCTAAGTCTATTATTGGCAAAAATTCTTTCTGTACTAAATTTACGTTAGTTAGCCCTACATTTCTACTTAAAGCATCTGCATTAGTATGTAATTTTCCAGGTCTATGTACTATTGTATAATCAAATTCTGACAATTTTAAACTCCATCGTAAAATTCTGCTTGTTGGGTCCTTTAAAGAAGTTAAATAGCACAATGCTTTGTGATCTGTTATGATTTTAAATTTCCTCCCTAACAAATATGGCCTAAAAAGTTTACAACTCCATACAACCCCACACATCTCTAGAGTAGACGCGTCATAATTTTTCTCAGCATTATGTAACACTCTACTAGCGAAAGCAATCGGGTGAACTTTGCCATCGATTTCCTGAGATAAAACACAACCTAACCCTTCCTTTGATGCATCTGTCGCTAAAATAAACTCTTTTGTAAAATCTGGATATTTAAGTATTGGTGCTGTAATTAATTTATCTCTCAATGTTTCAAATGCTGTCTGACAGTCAGTAGTCCATTTAAATTTTACACCATCTTTAGTTAAATCAAACAATGGTCTTGCAATTTTTGAAAAATCCTTTATGTGGCTTCTATAAAACCCTGCCAAGCCGAGAAAATGCCGTACATTCCTAACTGTTTGTGGTATAGGAAAGTGTTTTACCGCCTCTACTTTCTTTTCATCTGGCCTTATGCCGGCTTCATTTAATAAGAATCCTAAATAGTTTACTTCCTGTACTCCAAATTTACATTTTTCTAAATTTACTGTTAAATTTGATTCCTTAAACCTGGCAAAAATCTTATCTAATGAATTTATGTGTTCTTCCATGGTTTTGCTAAAGCATATTAAATCATCGAGATATAGCAGACATATTTCATTTCTGAGCCCTATTAATATATTATTCATAATTCGTTGGAATCCACTAGGACCTATTTTTAAGCCGAATGGAAGTCTTTTATAGTGGAAATGACCCCAAGACGTAGAAAACGCAGTCTTTTCTTGACTATCTTTTGATAAAGTAATTTGGTGAAATCCTGCCTGCATGTCGATTACTGAAAAATACTTCGAACCGCCCAATAAATCTATTGTCTCACTTATTCTAGGTAAAGGATGCACATCCGGTGTTATCACTTCATTTATTTTCCTGTAATCCACACAAAACCGGTACTTAATCTCCCCATTTAATGATTTTTTCTTTACCAAAACTATAGGGCTGTTCCAAGGGCTGTAACTATGCTCTATTATACCCTTTTTCAATTGATCGTCAACTAATTCCCTAACTACGCTTCTTTGCGCATACGGAATCCTATGTGGTGGTACATAAATTGGTTTGGCTGACCCTGTGTCGATACGGTATTCTACATTTTTAATAGCGGACAATTGTTTATTCTCATTGTTAAATATATCTTTATAGTAAAATAACATGTTTGAAAATTCTAATTTTTCCTGTTCTGGTAAATGTTGTAACTTCCGTTCAATATCAGCCTTCAATTGTGAAGTTTCATACTCACAATCCTTATAATTTTGTTCTGAAATCATATTTACTTTACAAGACCCCTCCGTTGTTACTATTTCCGTGTCTAATCTGGCTAGTAAAGTTCCCTTTTTTAAGTTAATCTCGTTTTCTGATATATTTAAGATTCTTGCAAAACACGTCCTAGATTTTTGTAAATTTATTAAAGTCCTGGCGCACAAAATATTAAATGGTGGGTTTTCAATTGGTTCTATTATTGCGTCGTGATTTAATATTTCTGTAGTATTTTTAGGATTAGCAAAATTTTTATTCTTAGATCCTCTAATTGTAAATTTAATCATAACCTCACTTAGTGCTGGTATCTGTGTATCTGTTTTACAAAATAAATTATATTCACGTTTTTCGTCTTTCGATTGGCCTAATTTTTCGTGTTCATTTCGAATATATTCCAAATGTTCTTTCTGACCTTTTAAAATTTCATCTTTTGATGGTTTAGTGCCTTTAGGTAATAATTTGGATTTAGATTTATTTTTATTCCTTAAATTTGATTTGATTTTTCCTTGAAATTTTTGTAATTTAGAAGTGTTATCCTTAACAATTGTATGTGCTTTAATATTTTGGTCATTTGTGATTATGGGCAAGTTAATTTCTATGTTCCCAAATCCCATCATTATTACTTTGTTTTTATTTATTGTAACTGTGTTTTCATTTAAGTCAATTATTACTTTATTAGTCTTTAAAATATCATTTCCTAAAATTGCAGCATATTCCAGTGGTAATTTACATACGTGAAATTTAACTTTAATAAAATCGTTTTCATTATAAAAAACTTCTGTGATTTGTGTACCTAAGATATCCAAAATATTTCCGGTCACCCCTGCTACTATAATTTCATCATTTCTTAAAATGTTCGTAGCTACATCTTGGTTTAGAAGACTTATTTCTGCTCCCGTATCTATCAAAGCTCTACCCCATTTGCCGTTAATTTTTGCCAAAATTGATACATCCTTGCTTTTATAAACCCCTTCTGTCCTATTTATAGGTATAAATTTTAAATTTTCGTTTCCTATATTATTTTGTAACTCCAACTTATTCTGCTGTTCATTTGCCCTGTAATAACCCCTGTCTTGATTGCTTATTCTTGAAAAATTATCTCCCATGTCCTGAAATCTTACATTATTATATCTGTTAAACGTTGGTGGCCTATTGTATTGACTCTGCGAGTAATGTCCCCTAAAAATTCCATTTCTGTTAAACATGTTCCCCCTACTGGTTCTATAGTTCTGGTGAGTAATTTTTGGTTGAACGTATTGGTTTTGTGCTGGTGGTTGAACAAACCGCGGCGCTTGTCGTGCACCATGATACCATTTTATTGGAACGAAACCCTTATGGTTATTTCTCAAGTGTCTACATTCTCTATATGAGTGTCCCTGCCTATTACAAATATTACAAAATTTCCTTTCTTCACCGTAAACTTTATACTTTTTACTTTTATCTCCCTTCGACCCTTCTGCAACTGACACTATCTCTAACCCCTTGTCCCTTATCAAATTCTTTATATCCTCCATATCTATTGCTATATCTACTGCTTCCTCAAAAGATGTAGGATTTCTCTCTTTAGTTAGATTTGCTATTTCCCCTCTTAGCCCTTTTAAAAATACTGACATGCCCCTCAAATCGGCCTGTTTTTCCGCATATTTACTAATTCTTTCGTTATTTTTTTGTTTTGCGGACATTAACCTATTATTTAATTTCTTAACCCTATTTCCAAAATCGTTTACTGTCTCGTACTTCTTTTGAACCAACAGATCTAACTGATCCCTATAATACAAATCTGGAGTCGTTGAGAATTGACCCATTAGTGCCCCTGCTAATTCGCGAAACGTCGTCGCATTTTTACATCCCTCGTCGTTTTGAACAAACTCCATCGCTGTACCTAGCAATTTAAATTTTAAAATTTTCATTCTTCGCGTAACATCCCAGTTACTAATGTCTGCGGCATTTTCTATCTTTTGCAAAAAGTATGTAATCGATTCTCCCGGTTTATCCCCCGTGAAATTTGGTAACCCTGACACTAGCTCTAAATGTACATCTGACAAGTGTACCGTTTTCTTTACTAACCTAGATACCTCCATTTTTTTTGTTTCAACCGCGGCTAACCTTTCTTGCAAAGTTTCATTAAACTGTACTGTTTGTCTTAATTCCCCCCTTAATGTTTCATTTATTTCCGTTGTCTGCCTCCATCTTTGGTTTAGTAAATCAAACGCCTCCTGTACCGAATAGTCTACCGTCTATTGGTATTTGGTCCGCCATTGTAATTTAGTATTGTATCAATTTATTAAATTTATTTATTTTAAAACTTATTTATTAATTTTATAAATAATAATTATTTCACATAACCTTTTTTATTGTCATTAGTGACGCGTGTACCCAATATTACTCAGCATATTTCCGCGAAACACATTTCATATCTTAAATTACGTAAAACCTTTACTCCCGTAAACTTTAGGATTTGTCCAGTAGCGATTTGGTTTAGCCTTAGCTGCCCCAAATACTATGCCTTTCCTTTATGCGTAGTTAACTATCGCATATCGTTTACGTTAGTAGAAATTTTCTAACCTATCATGCATGATTTCCTTTATTTTTAAATTATTCTGTAACTTTGTATTTATTAATAAAAATTTCTGTATTTATTCAAACATTATTATAAAAAAAAATTTGTTCGATTAATTATGAATTTAAAACTTTTAAAAAAATATTTTACTTAGTACAAACAATTAAAAAAAATTTTTAGACCATGAAGTTTTACCTTTTTTTCTTGAAGAATCCCACTTCTCGACACCAGTTGTAACGGGCCCCGCCTCGCTGGGTTCGGCTCTCCTGTGTCCGAATCCTGAAGCGGCGTTTTCCCTGGTCGGGCTGTACCTTTCTGTCCTCGTGCGGACGTACGGGCGTTGTCAGGATGGTGGATGGCGAGAAGGTTCGTTAAGAAGCGGTAAACTCATGGTCGATTAAAGCGTTTATTTAACCATTTAATTTACAACGACTCTCTGTTGGTTCCTATCCTAAAACTAACATTACGCCATGAGGCCAAAGCAAGATCAATCCCCCATTATTATTGAGTCTAAACGCGGACGCGTTCACTCCCAGACTAACTGATGCATCTCCGGATGCGTTTCTCTAGCGTCCCCCTCCCTTAGTTAACTAGGAATTGTCTTCTCAGCAATGTACCTTTAGCCAGCCTATACTATGTCCGCTGATAGTGGACCCTTTAATATTTAATATCTTTACTTATTACTTATAATTATTTATGAGTTAAGGGGTACCTGTCACAT
>JAGFPH010023330.1:0-12010 GCA_018207615.1 Philaenus spumarius
ATTTACGACTATACACAAGTTTAGCAAGTATTAGAGTTAATAAGTGAATTATTTATTTTGAACTTCCAATGTAACTATTTCTACAACAAAATTCATTCTCATTAGAAAAAACCTAACAAAATAACTTGGAATTCTATAATTTTACTTTTATAATACACTACAGGTTATTAGGGACAATACAAATATATGTTTTAAAATGCAGCGCTAACGCATAGCTCATTAAATTATTGCACGCGTTACTTGTGAGATTTTGTGTTCAAGTTTTGTTCTAAAAAGTTATCTTCTCACAAGTCAAGCTCAAGATGTATTTATGGGTAGGCTATACAAATGTTTAGCAAGTAATAGTTAAATAAGTGAATTATTTATTTTGAACTTCCAACCTCACTTTTTCTATAACAATATTAATTTTTATAAGAAATAACCTTTCAAAATACAGTAACTAGGAATTATATAATTTTACTTAACTACTACGGGTTATTAAGGGCAATACAAATATATGTTTTTAAATGCAGCGCTAACTCATAGCTCATTAAGTTATTGCACTTATTACTTGTGAGATTTTGTGTTCAACTTTTATTTTATAAAGTTATCTTCTCACAAGTCAAATTTGAGATGTATTTATGGCTATACACATGTTTAGCAAGTATTAGTTAAATAAGTGAATTATTTATTTGAAACTTCCGACGTCACTATTATTTACATAACAAAATTAATTCTCAATAGAAATAACCTAACAAAATAATTTGGAATTATATAATTATTTTACTTACCTACTACTGGTTATTAAGGGCAATACAAAAATATCTGTTTTAAAATTCAGAGCTAACTCATAGTTTATTGAGTTACTAAACATAGGCTATTACTTGTGAGATTTTGTGTTCATGTTTTGTTCTATAAAGTTATTTTCTCACAAGTCAAGCTCAACGTGTATTATTTATGACCGTACAAATGTTTAATAAGTATTAGTTAAAAGTTAATTGTTTATTAACAACTTCTAACGTCCCTATTTCTATAACAAAATTAACTCTCATTAGAAATAACCTAACCAAATAACTTGGAATTAAATAATTTTACGTACCTACTACGTGTTATTAATTGTGAGATTTTGGGTTCAAGTTTTTTTTTTATATAAAGTTATCTTCTCATAAGTCAAACTGGAGTTGTGTTTATGACTGTTTAGCAAGTATTAACAAAATAACTTGGAATAATATTATTTTACTTATCTACTAAGAGTTATTAAGGGCAATACAAAAATCTGTTTTAAAATTCAGAATTTCGCTTCAAACGCGAACTGCGAGATAAAATACATTCAGACGGATAAACGGACGAACGGGTTTGTAAAAGTTTTTATTGTAATGGTCCATAAACAGTAAAATAACTAATGTTTTAACCTGAAATTCAAACAACAAAGTGCAATTAATTCAAACTGGTTGGCAAAATAACTGGAAATTTAATAATACTACACGGACGATTTAAAATAAAAACCCAACAATTTAAAAAATGAATAATAATAAATATTGAAATAACAATACAGATAGAATAAAATTATTACCTTCATCTATTGAAATCCATTAAATTCCCGGATATGATTCCACAACGCTCACTAGTTTTAGTTGTTATTTCTGACCAATAGAATCTAAGTTTATAAATCACATTTAATGGATATTCGACGGACGCGAAGCAATTAGCTGCGAGTGTATTGTTGATTTCTGCCTGCCACAAATCATCCATCAAGCTATCGACCACATTACGGCATTACGACAGTTTTACCCTCAACCACTCCCATCACATTTCTGGATGCAATTGCTTTTTTTGCCCCAAAAATACAGGGAATAACTATTTTAAAATCACTGTTTTATTAAAATCACACCGAAATAGTGAACTTTTCCGTCTAGTATTTGTATAATTTATATACAAAATAAACACTGCACGCAAAAATCGTGTAAGTTAATGTATACAGTAAAATCTTAGTTATAATAAACGTAATTCCACTTTAAAACTTTAAATACAGACTTTATACACACAATACGAATACTTCAAAGTAAAAATAGTATAATCACTGTTAAACGAAAACATATATTTAAGTTATTTATAATAATTGCTAAATCCTTTAATTCGATTATTTCTATAATAACTATCGATTATTTAGAATTGTAATCGAGGAACGCAAACATTGTTAAACTACCCTGATGTCACATTCGCTGCGACTGAGTAGTATTTGCTTATTCCGTAAGAGATTGTCACTGCGCATGCCCGTGCAAAGAATTTCAACGTCGCAGACACTCTTGTATAGTAATCAATAGGAACATGCCTTTATACATTATACTTTTTGACATTGGTTGTTGGGGTGTTATGGCTTTATTCTAAAAAGTGGTTATTAGTTTAATTATATTTTATTTTTTTAAGTAAACCGATTTGGTCTAATATCATGAGTGTGTGGTTTGTTTAAATATTGTTCTGAACGCATTTTTCTATTAAAACGTCGGAGTGGACCAAGTGCTGTTTAAAATTATTTTCAATTCGGGTTTGAGGAGTTTTATTTATGCATTATTTAACGGTGTTGCTCTGGAATTTATTTACGATTTCCAATAAGCATTGTTGAGTTAAGCGTTAGTATATTGTACAGTATGTCCAAAATGCCCCCCCCCCCTTAAACTTTGGAACAAGTAGAAATAAATAAATGAGCTTCAGGGTATCTTTATATGAAAAAGCGAGATGAATTTCTGTGTAATCGACCATTTCACCCCTTATCCCAAAATGGCAGATTGAGATGGTAATTCAAAAATCTGAAATACAAACCCCCATCAATAAGAATGGCCCAAAATTAGTGGACTATATCATAACCTATCGAAAATGGCGGAAAGTCAAATTTTAAATGTCCTGATTCTACACAATTTTAATTACGTTACAAACACGTCCATATTCCAGTGGAAAGGAATAATGGTTATTTACATGTTATTTAATAAAATAAGACGGTCTTTTAAAATTTAGTAATAAAAAAATATTTACACAATTTGGCATAAGCTTAAAAGAAACGAATAAACATGCAGTTTCTAGATACAGCAGGTAATAGGTTCTAGGATAATAGCAGGTTATTGAAAGCACAATTACTGATAACAAATCAGTGATAATAGCATCCAGTGGTTTTGAGCATTTAATCTAAATTTAGAAGCAAGGTAAAGTCTTAGGTTTATTACCAATGAAATGTGTTGTAACGTAATTAAGTAAACATTTGTCTTAAAAAATGTTTTCAACTTCGACTTTCCGCCATTTTAGATAGGGTTAAGATAGATACCTTTAATTTGTGCCATTCTTCTTCATTTATGAAGCCCTTTAAAATGACGTATCACTTGATGGGGGCTTGTATTTAAGAATTTTGAATTACCATCTGAACCCCCATTGTAGGGTAAGGGGTAAAATGGTCGGTTACACCAAAATTCATCTCCCTTTGTCATATAAATATGTCCCGAAGTTCATTTATTTATTTATACTTGTTCCAAAGTTAAAGGGGAGTGATACTTTTTGGGCCACCCGGTATAAAGTAACAAAAGTATTTAAAAAATTGCTATGGAAAACGGCTAACGAACTACGAGTCCGGGTCCTTAGACGGACATAAACATTGGTTACCTAATTTGTAGGCAGTAGAAAAAGTGCGGACCCTTAGTACTTGCAGACAGGAACATTTTTGACTTGGGTATAAAAGGGGACGGCGATAAAATTTAGCTCCGTACCGGTTAGTGAAAATACCAACACTTTGAACATTATTTAATGCTAAAGTCCTACTCATGTAATGATATTTCCAAAGATGCCTCTTAACAGATGTGGAACTTTAGCTTAGGGTAGTGCCAGGTACTAACGTAAACAAAGAACAAAGAGTCAAAAATAGTAATACAAAACGCTCAGACTCTTTGTCCGCCACTATACGAAATATTTGTGTAGTCCACCTATCGTTTTAGTGTACCCGGACTCTCTGTCCCTCATAACAAACACTCCTCTCCTCATTGACCACACCAATCAGCGTTTTATTAGCGAATTTCCTTAGGAAAAATGAGAAATTGCAGTGGACCTTATGGTAAGACCCAAGTTCGGGAGTGGCAAATGAGCACCGATCATCGACCCCAGAACACGTTTTGGAGTGTCATTAAAAATCATATATATATGTGTTCGCACTCTAGCGGCCGCATTTTAAGTCCGATTTGGTTGAAATTTAGTACACATGTTGGTTGTCTACGTCGCTCGGAAGAGTTCGTTAGCCAAATAAATCGGAAGAACGTTTTTAGACCAGAAGTAACTATTTTTTGAGATTTTTCCTACAAGAATGAATTTGTTTTTGATCTTTTTCTACAAATAATATAAATTTAGGATGTTATTCTTCAAATTTTGTTTTTTACGCGATGTTATAGCTCGCTTGGTTCCCCCAAAATCGATCAAAACGTAAAATACCATAGAAGTACCCAGTTCAACGCCATATGGTCGATTCTACAGTGGGGTTGAATTGCAAAGCACGCAATTCTTTGTGTGTTGATGATACTCCCAAAACGAAATGTTTTGTGAGTTGGCGATACTTCCAATATTCGGAATGGCGTGCGAAGCACGTAATGCATTGGATACTCCCAATATGCGGAAAAGCGGGCGAACCATTTTGCAGCTATTCACCACCGTCGTTTCCCAAATTGTTGGTTGAAACCCTAAAACATAGGCCTGTAAACTTAATTTTGAAAGTTTGTTCAACTCACGTCAGCGGTTCAGTTTTACAGTTATTTTTGTGTATTTATTCTATTAAAAATAAATCCTTATATATTATTTCTCAAAGGTTTTCATTTTTACTTTTTTTTATTAAGCGATATCTAACATGACAGCTGTTAGTTCAATTGTTTACATTCCTTATACAAGTGCTGTAAACTGTTTTTTATAAACCAATTTAAATAAATAAAAGCTATTAATTGATCTAAATCAACGTTATAAATCAGATAATTAGGCCTATTCCTAACTTGCGAAATATTTGCCCGTATCAGCTAGTCTTATTTTACTAATACTAAATATACTTGAAACATAAGTAAAATATATCATAGGGTTGTTCTACATTTGACGAAATGCCCTAATCATAATAATGTGTTCTAGTCAGCGATTAATAATTTTTAATGTTTTAGTCAGGTTTATAAAAGGTATCACAGTACGTAAGAGTATAACATTTTCTATTAAGAAAGCTCATAAATTCAGTACAACAGCGATTACAAAACTGCGCACGAGGTGCAAACAATGATCTAATTTTAAACCCAATACAGTAGAACTCCAGCTATACGAATCAATTGGGACCGGACCCCATTCGGATAATCAAAAATTCGGGTAATTGGATTTTCCAGAAAAAAGGTTCTATTTTAACCTTTTCGCATTTTGTAACTTTAACGATTGAGTACTATCATCGCGTTAACACGTTCACTGCTAAGGACGCACATGTGAGCTTGACACTGAACACTATGAGAAGAGGCCAACCCCTGTATTTTGAGTATTTTCAAGTCACAAAACATTGCGTGCTTCGCACGCCAACCCGCGGATTGGGAGTATTTTCAATACACAGATCGTTGCGAAAATTTTAAGCCTATCAGCCCTTGCACACTATACGTTTTCGCCCGTACGATAAAAACTCGTACGGGTTTGCATCGTGGCCTGGTTGCTTTTCATACCATACGGTTCTAACCGTACAAAAATCTTATTTTCATCAGTTCTGTTGAAATCGTTAACCTGGTTTGTTATTATGAATCGTGAACAAATCATTGCATTATGGATGTTTTATCGTCGTCGGAAAAGACAAAGGCGCAATCGCCTTCACTGAGTGCATCCAATTAATCAGAGACGTGAGGAAGTTGGGTTATTTTACACATTATTTGAACACCTACGAAATGATGACCAAAAGTTTTTTAACTACTTTCGAATGTCAGTTGCCTCCTTTGATGAATTTCACGACAAACTGAAGAATGTCCTTCAACGACAAAACACACAATTCAGAAATTGTATACAACCGATTGAAATGCTGCCTATGACTATAAGGTAAGTTTTTTACAGAAATTTATTATTATGTTTTCATTCATAAATCGTATTAGTATAATTCAAGGATCGTATTAAGTTTACTTATAAGCTTTACTGCATTACATTTTTTTTTTTTATTTCAGAGGTTTTTTATTACAGTTTATTATTTAAAAACAATAACTTTATTACATTATTTTTATATTAAGAAAAGATTAATAACGTTTAAATTGTCTTTGATCATCAATAACTTCATAGGCCTAAATGATTTTTTATTTCAGAGGTTTTTTATATTACCGTTTATAAAATACTAGTAATTTTAAACGCTTGGTTATAATTTATTAGATGGTAAAATAATATATTTATTAAAATGTACTTACCAAATGCATTTTTCTCTGAATCACCAATTGTCTTGAAGTCTGGTTTAAGTGCTAAACATACTTCCTCCCATGCTTTTCTTGTCGCGATTCGATCTTTATAAATATCTAGCGTTTTGTCCCATAACACAGGTTTTGATTCAACTAGCGAAATCAAAACCTCAGCGTCGATTTCTTCCATTACTTACAAAATCCACAAAAACAATCAAACTGACAAAAACCATAGAACAAAGCACAGTGCACTGGAGGCAGCTCCCGCACGACTGAAAACAGTCTAGTATGAAAGCGTGCATTTGGTCACGTAGGCCACTGGGCAGAGAGACGATACGGTAGGCGTATAGACTCCAGTGGCACTAGACGGTTGCAACGCGACTAAAAATCGTGCCCGTGTTTGAACCGTACAATGTGAAAGGTCTCGTACTCTTCAGTGGACTATTTGAAATTGCCCGTGCGGTTTATTCCCGCACGGGCGTAAACGTATAGTGTGCAAGGAGCGTATGTGCAATAGCGAGCGTAGACAGAATCATTATTTTGCAAATCGCAGTACGTTCCCGCCTTAATTTTGTTTTCTGAAATTCTGAAAGCGATTCGGATAGTTGGCGTTTTTATATTTGTAGTTTTACTGTACAATGGAACCAACTTTATGAAAGGTTTATAGCGAAACCACGCTTGCTTTTCCATTCCCGGTACTGATCTGGCCAATGCCGCCTAGATATTGTATTGGCCCCTAGGCAATACGATGCTGGGGCCTTAACTCCACATTACGATCTACTTACATTATCCAGCAACACTGATTTAACATATTCATTAATTTACTTAAACGTAATTAAACAATATTATTTGAAGAGTTAACAATGTTTTCCTTTTATTTTATTTAGTTGACATTATTATTTGTTTATACCCTGAAGTGCCGGGCTCCAATACATTTGTCCCACCATCTCGGTAGCCCTAGATCTAGCTTAATAATATTATGTTAATTGACGTTTAAATAATACAAAAATAAGATTAAATTTATTAGGTACCAAGTCACGGTTGTTTTATTAAGTTACCTTGTACAGCTCAGTCACGTGACTTCTTTTTTCGTTTATACATACGCGTTACAGAGCTTATACTCCATCTTCAGAAAAAATAAGATAGTATGGTACACAGATTGGTTACAATACCCCTAAATAAGGAGGAATTTATAGATGAACTCAACGTTATAAAACACATCGCCAATGCCAATGGATTTGAAAGCCACATCATCGATAAAATATTAGCCAAGAAAAAAAAAAGAAATCCACAAGACCACTAGAACCTAAACAGAAGAAGAACTTTATATCCAATAAAAATAAAATATTTTACCCAAATATTGTCCAACAGTTCAACAAAACTCAATGTCACTATGACATTTCTAACTAATAAATAAAAAAAATATTTAGTCAAAAACTTTACTTTATAAAAAAAACCGGTATTTATAAATTAATATGTGACAATTTTAATACATTGTATATAGTCACAGAGGACGAACATTTTATTTAAAGAACATCTGTTAAAAAAGAACGTTAATGGCATTAGATGAAATTATTCACGCCACCTTTTTGACGAAGACCATTCGACAGTTTTTGATACTAATTTGGAAAAATTACACATTTGCAGAAAATGAAAATATATGGATGCCATCGAAGAATATGAAACTTATAAAGCCTTTAAAGTCAATAAGGACGTATTATTGAACGACCAGTTGTGCTTTTCTTGGAATGCAATATACGACACGGCTATCAAGATCCATGATACCGATCTTTAAAAAAAACAATATAGGCCTACTGCAAAGCTATAAATGAGACGTTAGTTGTCTGACGGCAGTGAAACAGTGCACACCTTGTGTGTCGCGTTGTTTTATGTGTTTGTGTAAATGTTTTATGTGTGTCTGTGACTTTAAATTTTAATGTATTGACGAACTCTGGTTGAGGGATATACTCTGAGGATACAGCATACACTCTGGAACGCGTAAGTGAAAACGAAGAAGGAAGTCTCGTGGCGGAGCCATACTATATTAATTAAAAAAATCATTAAAACTATAAAGCATTAACCTATAAATATAATATATAAATAGAAACATAAAATAGTCTATTCATAACCCATTTCAAAATTCATGTGGAAACAATAGTTTTAAAAACTTTGTGTCATGTGCTCTATACGGATGCATACCTTATTCTTTGATCGATCATGTGAACTAAGTAATTTTTAGAAGTTAATTGCATCTCTGTTCCACTCTGGCAAGTTTTATTGGTATTTATAACTATTAATTAACGAGGTCGTGGGGAATGTAAAGAGGCCTAGAGGCTGAACTCGTTATACCAGTCTGCTACAGCTGGAAAATTCTAAAGCTTGAATAGGTTCCAAGCTGTGGACTGGCTACAGATTTATATTCTGCCTCTTTATTAGTCCATAACCACATTAAGCCAACAATAATAATAACAAATACAAAAACAATATTTACGGTCATTAAAACTGTATCTTTATTATTAGTGAAGTGTACTAATTTGCTAATTTTGCACAAAACGGAATGATATAAGCTATAAATATAATAATTGGTTAGCCCATGCGTAACGCTTAGCTCTAAAACTCACCCCCGAAGGTCCATGAGGGTTGTGGTATTTTCTCCATCCCCTTCCATGAATAACAGGGATTTGGTTTTGTGTGGCAAAAGAGAGCATCTCACGTATGTTGCATCTTTTGGGAAGTCGGTAAAACAGCTGGGAATCTAGTGCTTAAAGAATGAATTTTATATTCTAGAATGATATAGAATCTTCAAGGACGTTCGTTTCAGACGTTTCTGGACAATTATTGAAGAGAGCTAAAATTCCGGAACGATAAGTAAGAAGTTTCTAGGATTTTCCAGAATGTTCTTCATTATTTCACGATCTTAAATAATGCATTTTAAAGAATGTTCTAGAACGATATAGAATTTTTCAGAACATTCGTTTCAGTTCTAGAAATTTTCAGTCATTTCTGGTCCATAGACAAAACCTCCAATTCCGGAACGATAAGAACTTTATATAACTTCCCGGAATGTTCTTGAATATTATTCATTATTGTGATTCCTACTTCCTGGACCATTATTGTAAAACATTGAATCGAAGTTGTTGACTAATAGACTCGTAATCACTAAAGCGGACAAAGGCAATACCACCGTAATTTTGTCTGAATCAGAATATGTCAACAAAGTAACCGAATTCATCACAAACAATAATATTAATACCATGGACAGAGACCCCATAACAGTCTTTAATACTGAAATCAAACAACAGTTAAACAAGTGCAAATATTTGTTCAACAGTGACGCAATACGACATTTAAAACAGATTAAACCGTCCGCCCCACGTCTAAGAGGTCTTCCTAAAATACATAAGCCTAGCATGCCCATCAGACCCTTAGTTAATTTCACCACTTCTCCTGCGTATAAATTAGCCAAACATATTGACAAATTAATAAGAAATAACATAAAATTCGAACCCAACCACAGTCTTAAAAATAGTCTTGAATTAATAGAAAATATAAAAAATGTAAAAATTCAACATGGTCAGAATTTAATATCTTTGGACATAACTAACATGTACACGAACATTCCTATAGGAGAAACTTTAGGCATTTTGGAAAACAAACTCAAGGAAAATAGCTCCATGAGAAATGAAGCTATAATCGAACTTATTTCCCTACTTCAAATAATTATGAAACAAAATTATTTCAAGTTTAATGACAAGTTTTACATCCAAAATGAGGGCCTCGCAATGGGCTCTCCTCTGTCCAGCATTTTGGCAGAGGTATTCCTGAATGATTTCGAGAACAAACACATAATGACCGACAACAATAGATATAGGAAAAAAATCGTATACTACTACAGATACGTAGACGACATAATATGTCTCTACACAGGGAACATTAGGCAGATTGAAATGTTCACTAATCAATTAAATAAAATTCACAGCAAGATCGAATTCACTCATGAAGTTCAGGTTGACAAAACTTTAAACTACCTTGATTTGTCCATTTCTAACCTCAACGGTTCGCACAAATTTAATATTTACAGAAAACCAACACAAACCGATGCAACCATTCACAATAGTTCGAATCATTCGTCCTCACACAAAATGGCTGCGTACCACCACCTCATACGGAGGCTTCGAACCGTCCCCTTAACTCTCCATGACTTTAATAACGAGCTCAACACCATTAGGTACATCGCTGCAAAAAACGGATACCACCACAAAATGGTAGACAGAATTATACGCAAACAAACTAAGACCAAACACACCAAACCTGATAAAAAATATGTCTCCATGGAATATAGCAGGAATTTTCAATTCGCTTTAGATCACATTCTAAAAAAACACCAATATTCTATAGCGTATAAAAATGTCAACAACTTGGAATCTATTTTGCGTAAATCGCACAAGACCGATGATGACACCTATAAAAGCAGCGGTGTGTATAAACTTAATTGTGGCGAATGTGATATGTTTTACATTGGTCAAACGGGAAGAACGTTCAAAGATAGGTACAGAGAACATTTACCTAAACGTACTCTTAACCAAACGTCCACGTACGCTGAACACTTGATTGATTCAAATCATTTGACCAATGGTATAGACAAAGACATGGAGATCCTAGGGAAATGCGCCAAAGGTAAACAAATGGACACATTGGAACAGTTCCACATTTACAAAGCCTTAAAAACACAACCACAAGACATACTTAATGATCAGATACAGTTTAAATCCAACGCTATATTCGATATTATATTAGATTTAAATACACCGGCAAGTTATGCAACCAACCCTACAGTGCAATGACGGGCTATCTGTTCCTTTCCAGTCCAGTTCACGTTCGAGACCACCCGCAAGTACTTGTGTGGAAAGCTATGTCCCATTTTAATTATTTAACGACCCTTTAATGGTGAATATTATGTGCGTGTACTTTATGTGTTGTGTAGTGATTTGTGTAATGTGTTCAACGTTTTAAATATTCGTCTTCGACTATGACAGAGTTGTGTCGAAACTAGTCAGACCCAGCAGCAGTAGAGGGGAAATCAACAGGACCATTTGAAGGTTGGTAAATTGATTGATTAAAAAAAAAAAAATTCTTGAATATATCAGGATCCTAATGAATTAATTTTATAGAATGTTCTAAAACGGTATAGAATCTTCCAGAACGATCGTTTCAGCTCTAAAATGTTTCAGACGTTTCTGGACCATAGAAGAGCACTCCAATTCCTCAACGATAAGAACTTTCTAGAATTTTCCAGAAGGTTCTTGAATATTTCATGATCTTAAAGAAAGTATTTTATTGGATGTTCTACAACGATGCAGAACCTTTCAGAACGTTCGTTTTACCTCTAGAATGTTTCAAACGTTTCTGGACCATAGAAGAGCCCTCCAATTCCTCAACGCTAAGAACTTTCTAGAATTTTCCAGAAGGTTCTTGAATATTTCATGATCATAAAGAACTAATTTTATAGAATGTTCTATCCAATGTTCTTCCAGAACGTTTCAGACGTTTCTGGACCATATAAGAGATCTCCAATTCCGGAACGCAAGAACTTTCTAGAATTTTCCACAATGTTCTGA
>JAGFPH010023331.1:0-12009 GCA_018207615.1 Philaenus spumarius
TTTTCATGAGGTCTACTTTTCACAGAACTAATAGTTTTACTATTTATTTGGGTAATTTAGTTGGGTAATTCTCCATCTTTGTTTACAGTTTCTAATGTTAGTAATGGAAGTAAATTTTATTTTTATAGTGTATAAGATAGTAAGCTTTGTTTCAAAGTACCTTCCTCCTGCCTTACCTCACCTCTTCAACCCCTCCATTTGTTTGTTTAGCTTCTACTGATCAACATAACATTTTCATTATGTAGATATTATAACAAAAATCCACAAAATAAACTTTCATACACTAACAAAAGTTTTTAATTTGTGTTTGACTGAGCCCTTATTGCAATGTCTTATGTCTCACACTAGTAACTACCCTTAACTAAGGGTCAAACAAGATAAATCCTTTTAATTAATTATAGCACACTGGTAAAGCTGAGTTTCACACCATTCTTGAATTTCAATAGTTTTCCCCATTTATTAGTGTGTGTTGTTTAAACAGTGTGATCTTTGTTTCAGACCAAATTGTTTCCATACTATGAGTCAGCTGAGTCATCAAGCAGTTCCAACACCACTGGTTAGTTTAGTTTTGTTTGGTATTTATTTGGGTTTGTGTATAAAGAGCAATCTGTCACAGTGACTAATTAGATTGTTTTAGTCTACTTAAAAACTACTTCTAAGATTTAAATAATATCTTTTACCCTACAGCATAGGAGCATGCAAGTTTCCATGCTTTTATGATGTTCAGAAGTTAGTTCTGTGGTAATAAAATATACCTCGACACCATGCTTGGCTTCTGCTGAAATTGATGGTAATGTTTTCATTTGTAGACATTTTGAAGCCAATCTATTAAATATTTTAAGATTTCAAACCCTTAAGAACTGCCTGATTGTCTGAAATTATGTAGATCTTTGTGCCTTATTGATGTTTTTTCTCTAATGCAAACCGCTGTAGTGTGGATTTTACTTGATCTATGTATGCAGTTTTGCCAAGAGATTTACTTTCTGAAATTTGAACCTATTATTCCTACTATCATATGAGATAAAGTTTGTCTGGATTTGGTTCATTTTTTTTCAAACTTGTGTGTCTCATCGTGATACTTAGCATTGATTTGTTTGTTGTGGGATTGCCTGAGAGCAGCTAGGTGTTTAATGAGAACAGATCCAATGACTGAGGTGCAGGGATTACCAATAATAGTATGCCTAGCTGAAGCTCCTCAAGTTTTAGCAGGAGTTGTCTGCTTACCTACATTGCAATATTTGCTCTTTGGTTTTCCTTTTCAATGTGTAAGTTCTACGTGCCACAAAACCTCTAACCCAAGTAATCGAGCAGTTCATCCATCACAAATATAATGCCCCACTTTGGATCCATGCCATCACTGCTGTGTTCTGAACTCCCCTCTCAGATAGACTTGCCTTTATACTTTCTAACATGGTTCTGCTCATTTTAACTGCTAAAGCTTCTATTCCCTTCTCCCTTGACTCTGCTGGAATAGAATTATAGAATATGTTATCAATATCCATGAAGGTGCATAATGTTATCCCTTACCTTAATGTTCTGTTGCCTTGTGCAGTATGCACGGTAAAGAAATTGTACATAAATACCTTGTACTGCTCGCAGTCCTGTTTTTATCACTCTCTATAGGGTGACGTACGTTTCGCCTATTTTTTCAGGCATTTTCAAACCGTTTATAAAAAATTATTAAAAATGATTTGCATTTGTTTAATGAGCATCAAAAAACTATAAATTATATATAAACACTCCACAAGCATTAACACAAACACACGTAATGTGGCGTGAATATGCCGATGTAGTTTATTTTAAAACAGCAACTCGCATACGTGCACTCTGGCCCATCCTTGTCTCAGTACTGATCTGTTATCTCTGTAGTTTTAGTTTATTTTGGAGATTGAAGGGGTTCGGCTCTGATAATTTACTAGCATAACTTCAAAAAATTGATGTCATGTGCTTTAGTAATCTACATTTTAAATATTACTATTCATTGCAGTTTTTTTTTAATTTCTGTGTACTTGTATTATTTAATTAGTTTCTTTTGAATATGCTTAGATTACCAGCAATATAATTATTAACCCTAAAAGTGGCAGACTGCATAAATTTGCGCTAATTATGTTCAGGCATAATTTCTTTCACTGGCATTCGCTATTGTATGTTTGATAATATTTTACTGTGTCTATTTACTTTTTTACTGGTGTTAGCTAACAAATCTCTTACGTAGGTGAACTGTAAATAACTTAGGGACAGAGCATAAACTATAATATCGGAGAAAATGACTGACACATTTTTTCAGAAAAGAAAGTATGTAGGCCTATTATAGCAATTAAATTGTCTGAAAAAATACTATTTCAAAACTAATAATTTTTTTAAATCGATTTGGTAGCATAGTGTGTTGTGAACTCAATATTTGCTAAATATTTATAAAAATTATATTATTTATTCTTTGTTGAAAACTGCGCATTTTAAGATTTTTTTTAAAGGGCAAATAATTACGTATCACCTGAATATTGTCTTTATTACTTGCCCCTGTATATTTATTACTTTTATACCTAACTATTATTATGGTCTAAAATGTGATTAATTATTGATCTAAAACTGTCTTATTTTTTATGTGTGAACAGTTTCATTTATTCTTAATGGTTGAATTTTATTAGATAGGTAACCAACTTGTTCAGTGTTACAATACAGTAGACGATTAGGCCCTACTCTGTTTGTTGTGTTATGAACAAACACTATTAATTTGTTTATCTAATTTGTTCAAAGTAGGTATTAGATCAGTTAAACAAACATACTTTTCTCAGCAATCCCCAATTGTAAGTTTTAGAGCCTATTACTCCTTTTATAAGAAAGCCCCTTATCTTATAATTTTAAAAGCGTAATATTATAAGACTGATGATATTATTATAACACTTTTAAGTGTTATCTATATTTGAAAAAGTTGTATGTTTATTTTTAATATTTAAATGGCTTAACTTCATTACAGATACATTTAATGCCTTTTAACTTTATTATTTTTATTAGACTGTTTTTTTAATTATTATAAATGATTTTTTTTTAACTTAATAATAAGTATTTAATAATAGTCTTGTATAGTGCAATTTGTGTTTTAAAAGGAGTTACCCTTGATTTAATTTACATATAAAATATTAGTTTTTCATCTAATATTTAAAAAATTCAGATATATATATATAATATACACACAAGTGAAAGAGAGGAAATAATTTGTATTGTGTAATGTTTACTTTTTCATTAGTTTATACCCAATTACTGTACTAGTAGCTTGTCGATAAAAGCTTTGAATTTTGGGATTCAAGCCTTGAAATCCTTGAATTCTTTGAACTTAGATCACTGGACACCCTTTTTGTTTGTCTAGACAGCAGTGGAAGTACATAATTAGGACAGTATAGCGAGACCGGCCGGCATTTGTCGCTCCCATGGTATTCAAATGACCATATCTGCAAGAAGTATATCGACCGGCGACGTTTCATTAGATTGATGTCATTTTGTTATTCAAATAAAGATAACTGAAACACTTTTGTGAACTACGGAAAGACAAGTATACCGTTCTTTTCTTTGATTTACCCTCTACACTTTGCTATAATAATATTTCTTTTTTGGGCAAAGCATATATTAGTAAATTAAGTTTCAATCTAGGCACAGTTTTGTTAGCGTAGTGTATTTGGAACATAAAAACTGTGTTTTTCAAAATAAGAAATTTGAAATTGATAAATGTTTTTATACAGTTCTATCTAGAACTAAATTATGAAATTTTTTTACGCTTATGAAAAAAATACAAAAAATGTTTACTACTTGTTATGTAGGCCTAAAGTTGAACTTTTTCCTTTCGTTACTGAACATTTTTTATTTCTTGAGCTAATAACTTTTACAATTTCGATAGAAACTAATTTTTAGTGGCATATTTGAATTCTTTGAAGTTTCTTCTACAAAAAAGCTATTGAACACTTTTGGATTGGGGTTCATTTACAATTTTTAAAAATATGCTTGCAAAACACTATAAATGGGCTTTTCAATTTTAGCTTTAACGATGCCAGTTCTAGGGTTAAAAAACAAACAAAAAGACATTGTGTTTGTGTTTTTGTATTAATGTTTGTGGAGTGTGTATGTATAATTTATAGTTTTTTGACGCTCAGTAAACAAATGCAAATCAATTAAAAAAAATTTTATAAACGGTTTGAAAATGCCTGAAAAAATAATTCACCGAATAAAGTGTGATCAAAACAGGACTGCGAGCAGTACAAGGAATTAAGGTATTTATGCAAATATATCCAGTACAGTATTATGTAGGGATCTTTCTTATTAAAGACTACTCGCTTGGCTCTAATTATGTTGTGAGAGGATAATATACTTGCTTCAATAACTCAAACCCCATCAAGAATATCTTAACATATCTTTATTTCCAATAAGAGATAGACTATTAAATACAGTGTTCTACTAACATGTTCAGAAATAATAATCTTTAATATTTATACATCCTACAACAATCAATCTAAATCTATATAAATCTTATGCCTAACTCTACGGGCAAAACTGAGCTCAAATAATATGTTTACTTCCCAAAAATCTCAAACACGGATATCACTCAAATAAATAATTACTTTAATTATGAAACAAACAAAACTGATTCTACTTCGCTTGATGCTATAACACTTTCCCCAAATATTCACAATAAATGTTACCTCACCTTATTTATTCCTCGTGGCTTCTTCCGGTCAGCTCGTCCTGCCCCGACGTACACCTACACTCGTACCACCCAAAAAGCCCCGTCTTGAATTTTGTCGCCTCTATTTACCACCTCTGTCCCCACTCAGTTTTACTCGTCTAGCTCGGTCGTTGGCTTACTACAAAATGCAACTATGCGATTTGACTTCATCGCGTGTTGCACCGTAGGCTACCAATAAAATTCTACATCTAATATAGTTAAAATATAAATTAATGATAACCCTCATTTCACTTCGTAACATCACCCAACCTCCTAAAACGTTGTCCCAACGTTAGACTTGGGGTGGATAAATGCTACGTACACATCCACACGCACACTCAAATACAAACACAGGCATTCCTTAAACTAAATTTTGTTTACAATTGAGGGTAATTGACCAATATATAAATATCTTAAGTGCTAAGTACATAATTATACAAGTAGGAATAAATATACAGAGTTGCAGCCTCTTCGTTTGCGTCTAGAGTATGTAGTTCTGCACTCGTAGCCGTTCCACATCAGTTGAGAGAATCGCTAATGCCTGTTACGGTCCGTCTATGTAGTTCTCGCCCAATGTTGGAAATGTATAAACTCGCCATTCTGCGTTGTACATCCAAAGGCTCTCTTCTATTGTAGTGCCTTGACTGCCTTACAGAAATTTTTGCTTGCTGAAAAAGCATTGAGGGTGTGATATGGATCATGGGACATGATAATGGGGTTCAAAGGAAATACGTTTTATAAGTGATTTGAAGCTTCATGAACAAAGATTATAGGAAAGGGTTTAAATAGGAATCAATTGAAATTTGTATAGGGATGTCAGTAATAAGGGTGGATATGTTAATGTGGTGATACATCTTCTGTTCCTGGATCTTCTTGATCGTCGGAAGAGACGCTATTTGTTTCATCTGAGGAGACATTTTGTGAATATTTTAGTTTAGAATTAAATTAAATATTTCCCCTTCCCAGAAAATTGATCCGTTAAATTAAAATTGTTAAGTAAAATCTTGAACTCAGTTTTTATCAGAACCATGGAATTAATTTAAACCTACAAAACATATCTACTCATACCTGTTCTCTGACACTAAATAATTGATAAACGTATAATAACGCATGATTTTTAAAACTTCCATACGCTAAAACTTTGAACTACATAAAAATTTCGCAAAACAAACAAAAATTGCTACGATATATTATTTTAAATTACATATTACATATAGTTAAAAATCATGGACTAAAATAATATTTTATATGTATATCTCGTTACTTACAGTCGTCAGGAATTTAACAAGTTATCCAAAATGTTAAGTACAAACACACAATGTAAATAAGTCCTAACTTAAAACTAACATTTCCTATATTTCTACAAAAACGTGACGTATTTATTTATTTTATAACAACAATTATATTCCTAGAATTACAATCTACTGCTACACTTTTTTAATTGACTTACGTGAATGATATCGCTGTGTAATCTACCTCCCGTAGTAATCTCTACCTCGTAATTCAATGGTGTTAATTTTCTTAATATTCTAAACGGACCAATAAATTTTTTCATAAGTTTATTCTTTTTAGCAAAATCCTTAACTAATACTAAGTCTCCTGCCTGGTATTCCCGCTCTACGTGCGTTGCATCATGTCGATCACATTGCTGTCCTTGTGTACGCTGCATTATCAAAGGAATGTCCTTTCGTACCTTATGAATTGTTTTGATTGATTCAAGAACATCGTGGTCCGGAATGTTTGGTAACAATGCTACGTCAATAGGTTGTGTGGGTTCAAATCCGTGTAACAGATAGAATGGCGAGTGACCCGTCGATTCATGCTTACTGGAGTTATACGCCAAAGTAACCAACTTTATATATTTGTGCCAATCACTCTGACTATCGTTTACATAAAATCTTAACATTGTTATTAAGGTTGAGTTATACCTCTCCGTTATTCCTTGACTTTGAGGCCTGTAAGCTGTAGAAGTTCGCTGTTGTATTCCTAAAGCATTATAAAGTTGTTTCAAAGCATCAGCAACGAAGTGTGAACCTCTGTCTGTTTGAATTTCATGAGGGAGTCCATAATTTGGTAATATGTCTTCCAGGACAAACTTAGTTGTTGTGTGTGCATCTGCTTTTTCCGTTGCCCTGACTATCGCGTATCTCGTGGTACTATCGGTGGCTACCAAAATATATAATTTTTTATTAGCTCTGGGCAGTGGGCCTAAATAGTCTAACACCAATTTTGAAAACGGCCTTATTCGGGGAATAATAGGCTGCAATAACCCTGCTGGTTTCTGTCGAGAAGGTTTTATGATTTGGCAAGCATGACATGCCTTCACATATGCTACTACGTCTGCTGTCATAGACTTCCAAAAGTATTTTTGTTTAATTTTTGATAAAGTCTTAGCCACGCCTGCATGAGCTCCAGCTGTTAAAGTGTCATGATACGAGTGCAATATTTCGCTGACTAACGAGTTCGGTATAGTAAGCAGTTTCCTACACTCTCCATTCACGTAAAACTTGTAGTACAATACGCCTTCATCTAACGTGTACAATCTAGATTGTCTGTAAGCAGTTTTTTTCGCTTGAGTTGGATCCTCTATCGCCTGTCTAATAGTAAATAAATACTCATCTTCTAGCTGCAGTTTTTCTATATTTAACTTTTTTATATTATTAATAGAGAACTCCTCTTGCACTTCTGGAATTTCAAACTCCTCGTTATTTGGATATCTACTTAGGAAATCGGGGACTTTCATTGCTGATCCAGGCTTATGTTTTACAACGAAATCATATTCAACCAACTTTAACGCCAATCTGTTTGACCTTGAACTTAAACTCTTGATATTTTTATAATACTGTAAGCTTGCATGATCGTTGTATACAGTAAAATGCCGTCCATACAGGAATGGACGAAAATGAGTAACTGTGTATACTACACTTAATAGCTCAATTTCTGATACTGACCAACGACTTTCCGTATCCTTTAGCCTCCTACTGACGTAAGCAATAGGTCTAAGAGTACCGTCATTCTGATATTGGGATAATACGCCCCCAACACCTACCCTACTCGCATCACAAAATATCACAGTTTCGCTATCCTCGCTGTAGTTCGCCAATACAGGTTTTGATATTAGAGCCTCCTTTAATTTTGAAAATGAGTTCATGTGTTCTTGTGTCCACGTAAAGCATTTTCCTTCCGCAAATTCCTTCTTTGTTAGATCAGTTAATGGTCTGGCTATATCACTGAATCGGTGAATAAACCGCCTATAGAATGACGCGGCTCCAAGAAAACTCCTTACTTCTTTAGTTTTTGTTGGTACAGGAAAATCACGAATCGCCACAATATTTTTTTCCATGGGTTTTATACCTTCCGCGGAAATTGTGTGTCCCAGTACATCTAGAAATGACATCCCAGTTTTATAGAAGAAATGACATTTTGACGTTTTTAGTTTTAGCTTTGCAGACTCTAACCGCTTAAAAACGTTTTCCAACGATATCAATTGCTCTTCAAATGTTGTCCCATAGGCCACTAAATCGTCTACATAAATGACCATCCCATGGTACAATAATCCGGCAAATACCCTATTCATACTCCTTTGGAATGAACTACTGCTAGTCTTCACACCCATTGGTAAACGTGTATATTCGTACAACCCTTTATGAGTAATGAAGCTAGTGTATTTCCTATCCTCTGGTCTTATTGGCTGCTGAAAAAATGCTTGGTTAATGTCCATAGATGAAAAAAATTTTGAAGTCCCTAATGTGTCAAAAATTGTGTCCGCTCTCGGTAACGGAAACCTATCCGTTTCTAAATTTTCATTTAACCTGCGATAATCTACCACCATTCTAAATTTGTCTCCAGGCTTCTTTACCAAAAACGCTGGTGCTGCAAATGGACTTTGTGAGTCCTTAATCACTCCTGCTTCTTTCAATTCATCCACCTGTTTGTCCAGCTCCGCTCTTTCTGTCATACTTAATCTGTATGGTGGTAATGTGATGGGTTCATCTGAAATCATTTTTATCTCATAAGGTGGCATATCCGCTTCCTCCATCTGCAGGTCCCCTCGCAAAAAGATGAACGTATTTTTCCACGAGTCTTCTCGCTATTGCAAAATCTTGAGGCGACAATTCTAAATTTATGTCGATTTTTTCACCCCCTAGATCGTATAAAGCGCCGCGCTCATCATAATTATCCGTTGAACACCCTGCTCCAATATTTAACACATCCAAATTATGATCCTTTGTCATTGAGCCCTCATCCTCTGTGCTATTAAAAATATTTTTCGTCGATTCACTTTGAACAATGTGTCCCAACTTCGTTGAATGTAAAATATGACTAGATATAGATTTTGGGTTAGTTAATATTATTTTTACGGGTGTGCTTCCACTCGTCACACACATAAAGTCCTCTCTGAACTAACATCTCGTTGCTCTCGAGAAAATGGTAACCAATCCCATCCGGTATCTGTTCGTAAGTTCTTATCTCTAATTCAAGACTTGAATGTGGTTTTATTATAGTGTCCGTCTTGGAATATATGTTAACCCCGTTTGCTATATTAGTTTCTTTATGAGTTAGATTATTTACATATTCTTTTAGCCAACCCCAATCTATCTTAATACTATGTCTAGATTCATTGGTATTTATTGCCACAATTTCCTTCTCGTAGTCAATTATTGCTTTATTATTAATTAAAAAGTCATTTCCCAATAATAAGGAACACGAAAGTTGTTTTACTAAATATACTGTTTGTCTGTAAAACACCCAATGTATTAAAAATTCAATTTCAATTTCAATGTCTGCAGACGTAAGTGCCACATTACAGCTCTGTAATATTACAACCTGTATCTAATATTATAGCTATTTCATTTCCTTGAAAAATCTGGTACGTTTAAAGCAATATCCGAAATTTTTCCGATGACAGAATTATTTTTACAGATGTTTTTATTGTCACTAAAGCAACTGTCAGCACTCCCTGATCTAGGTGAATATGTTGACCGCTTATCTAACTTAGTCAGCATATCATGTTCGTAGCGTTCATTCATTGTAGCGTTTAAATGTCCCTTCATATCGACCTGTTTAGATTTATTTTCTTGATTCTTAAAAATAACTGTTTTAAGAATATGTTTATCAGTTACAATTTTTGAATCTGCTGCGTGAAATTCTTTCGAAAACCTCATATGCTCCCTCTGAGCTTCTCGCTGTATGAGCCTATCCCTTATGTTATCTAGCCTTAATTTACAATCATTTATGTCTTGGTTTCTGTTACGATTGCCTACAAGATTTATTTCGTGTTTCCGATATTCATTTTGCCTTCCAGAGCACTTATATTGTACTCCAGGCGTTACTAGTTTTTTGGATATCTAATTCTACAATCTCGAGCAAAATGCCCCTCTCTGTTACAAATAAAACATCGTTTTGTGTAAGACGACACCCTATTACTTCCGCCATACTCTTTGCTGTGATTTGATTCCCTTTCTTGAAAATATAACTTTCTTTCTCTACTATCTGCTCTTGGTCGATCCCTATAAGATCTATAACTAGGTGAAACTTTCCGTTCTCTACTAAAACTTGTATTTCTTGTTCGCCTGTAGTCAGGGCTTAAGTTCCTACTAGCGGGACTTTCCCTGAGATTATCTTTACTCCTAGATCTGTCCTTTCGTATTCCTAACCTATTCATCATTCCCATAATGATATCTATTTTTTCCTCCATGTCCTTTCCCTTGCTTTCTGTACTATCCATGCTCTGACCATTTAAACCTAGCCGTGTACGCATCATAAAGCTAGCTCTTTCAAAATTTTGAATGTTATTTTCTAATTTTTGCAATGTTGAATTGTCCAGCATTGCTATTTGCTGCAAAATTGCTGGATTCAACCCTTTTAAAATATGATTGCACAATTTTTCTTCTGTCATATCCGGTTCAATCCTAGCACACAATGTCTCGACGTCGGTTTTATATTTTATTACGGATTCAGATGTTAATTGTACCCTACTATTCAATTGCATTAATAACAATTCTTTACTCTCTGTAGGTGCAAAAGCTTGGAGAAAAGCGCTTTTGACATCTCCCCACCTGATATTTAAATTTTTTCTCTCAAAGTTTTCAAAATATGATAAGGCAACCTCATCTAAATACATTGAAAAGAAAATAACTTTTTTATCGTCCTGCCAGTTATTTGCTACAGCTGCGCATTCGAATCTATTTATATGGACAAAAATATCATCGTTCGGACAACCCTTAAACGTTCCCGGATTGAAAAATGGCGAACATTCTTGTGCCATAGCTATTACGTGAGAATCCTCTTTCTTAGTTTGATTAATTTGTGGCGATACAATTACAGCTGTACTTTCATTAAATTCTACTTGGTCGTAAATATTTTCCTCTCTTAAATTTGATGGACCTTGTGAATTTTTTAACAACTAACACATTATCGTAATCCCCTAATGATTTGTTAACTTCTGAATCTGCCTTTAACTTAATTAATCTTAAATGCGACCGCAAATACTCTAAATCTGATTGCTCAGGAATCTCTAAACCTAACTCTCTGTACAGTTCCTCAGCACGTTCCTGCGTCAAAAGCTTTATTTCTGACAAGCTTAAAGTAATTTTCATCGGAAATGATGTCCGTTGTCAAATTGAAAATCTGCAAACACGTGCCGTCTGGAAACTTCTCCCGATGCGCGTTATAAGCGGATTCTCCGTGATGTCGTTGACAGTAACGGAAGTGTGCTCTAAAGCTGACGAAACAGATATTTAATCAGTAAATATCTACGGCTAACTTCTCAATATCCATTAGCTTTCCACAACATTTAATAAAAAGTATCTGCACGACCTAATCTCCTTAAAACACACTGCCAAAAAAAACACTATTCGCCTAAAATATTCCCTATCTAAGAAATCACCGAAACACAGTAAAATATATCATATATTCTGCACACAGTTTCAAATTAAAACACATAAAATGTCTTCAAACACATGAAATACACTTAAACTACATATCATAGTAACACTCACAACCTGTAACACAAATTTATACTTACGAAAATGTACTTAAAATAATAAATAAATGTTTATAATCAAATACTCTCACACAACAGATTATTAAAAAAATGAATGTGCCTTCGAAAGAAAACAAAATTAAATTTACTCTAGATGGAATTATTTTGAAAAGAACAATATTTAATAACTTAAGCAAAAACTTTTTAATAGTAAAATTTTTGTGATTTAGGTAAAAACCTAAAAATCGGCGCCTCCACCAATTTATTATGTAGGGATCTTTCTTATTAAAGACTACTCGCTTGGCTCTAA
>JAGFPH010023332.1:555-12009 GCA_018207615.1 Philaenus spumarius
AAAATACTGTGACTAAACAGTTTAGGTAAGTCCTCTAGTTTTTTTTAATTCTAATTATATAAAGTGATAATACGAGGAAATATTATAATTAGTCATGTAGACAAATTCAAACCTCCACTTTTTTGATATTTCTTAATGATGCAACCTTTACTATCTAGTGTCCTTGATTTATACACACCTTATTCAGTACAATAACCTATTGTTCAATTTGGCAACGTTGATAAATTTCCATTTTAAATAGCCTACACAATTTATAGTGTACTTTCTATTGTTCGATGTATTTGTTTTGGTAAAATACATTTTGATACATTATTTTCAAATTTTTTGCTTTGTGGATACTTTTGGGGTTAATATTGTTTACTTTATTTTATTCTTACATGTTTGGTGTATGTGAAGTGATTTATTTTGTTGTAATTACGTCAAATATCGCGGAAAAGTCGAAACTTAACCTATACAATTTCAAGTTTTATTTCTTTCATAAATCCTACAAATATTATTTCCCGGGAAAATGTTTGTTGTTTCTACAATCAGTTTTAGAAATCGATTTACAAGTTAAAGTAAATTTTTACCGTTTTTTGTGTCCAGCTTTATCAGTAGGCCTACAACCTTAATAAAAAAATAGACCTCTGTTCTTCACTGTACATCCTAGTTTGTCACTCTAAAATAATGTTAAATAAAAGTGATAACACATTTTTCTGAGTGAATAGGACGTGTAAAGATTAGTTGTTTTATTTATAAGTATATAGCCTACAGGAAGCCACAAAAAACCTTATCATGCTATAATAAAAGATCGGATAAAAAACTTCCTTCTCAAGCAGGAGTTACACTTATTAATAAACTCCCACAAAAAATTAAAATTATCCAAGACCAGAAAGCCTTTAAGTCATCTTCGACAACTCTTGGTGGCAAACTCCTTTAACTCGGTGGAGGAGTTCCTCAGCCACAAGTGGTAGGTGGGTCGAGTGTGGGGGGAATATCTGGTTGATTCTGTTTATATTTGGGATTTCCTATCCAGGGATTGCATTATTATCCTACATGTTAGTAAATTGTAAATTGTAGAGAATCTTGATTTTAAATTAATTTTTAATTATTTGTAGTAACTGCTTTTATTTTATGTTAAAATAATTTTGCGCAGTATAATTTTAAGAATGTGTAATTAATCTGATGAAATATGTAAATAATAGCCTACTGTATAAATTAATTGTGTTGATTGTTAGTTTTTAAATTGTTTTTGTGTGGTACTGTTTAATTATCTTATATGTGGACATGTCTATACAATGTAAACTAGCCAACAGACAAATAAAATTGAATTGAATGGATTCTATACATTAAAATAAATGAAAATATTCAGAAACATTTTTCGAATTCGGGTTAGTTTATTTGAGTTTTTTGTTAGTTTTTTTAAACAAAAGAATCAACCGTTAAAATAACAACAATGGTAACTGTGCCCATCTGTAATAGGCCCAATGTATTTTCATCAGTGATTTTTATTTATTGTATAGAGTTAAATAAGTACAGAGTTTAAACCAAGATATTATGATTCGCTAAATTATTAAAACTTTTAAAATAGGTTCTACAATCAATAATGCGATATGATAGTCTACAGATTATCTACTTGAAATAAAACAATTAAAGGTTGAAATTTAAACTAGCACTAAGCAGGATCCAAATTCTAACGGATGTCCTCAATCCATTATTACTAATGTAAAAGAGCGAAAAATAATAAAAATAAAGAGTCCAAAGATGAAAATAAACCTCTAGCTTAGGCCTACATGACAATCCCATATAATATGTGCCGGGATTATCGGGAAAAGTACTTTCATTTTTTTATTTGCGAAAAATGCCGGGGTTAACTTAGGGGCATGAGTAGTTTCCGAGGGAGGCCCTCGGCACCCTCTTTTAGCTGGAAGGTATCCCTTAGATTCCCCTAGGGTGTGTCCCGTTTTTTTCAGTTCATGATTTAGTCGCCCTAATCTAGGTTTACTACTGGCTCAATCGTTACCTGCATTTCATGCTTTTTCTGGTTGCGATTTTAATCCAAGCTTTCATAGAAAAGGGGGAAAAGAATATATTTAAACTTTTAGAGTGTTCAAAAAAGTTTCAAAAAGCATTTGCAGATTGATCACAGAAGTTCTATAAGTGAATGTAATAAAAAAAGAATTTCAATAATTGAGGAATATATTTGCCAATTGTATAAATGACGATGGGTTTAAAAAATCCAATAAATTTGTCTACTAAGCCAATAATAATAGTATATTTCACAACTAGTGGGAAAAGTGTGATTTTTCCTGGTGCGAGTCGTAGACGAGTAACTAAAGAGAACCAGCATCTGAAAAGAACATTTTCCCACGAGTTTTGAACACTATTTTTCACGATACTACAGCAAAATATTATTTGATACATAGCAAAAAATATAATCACTACAAATTGAAAAGTTTATTTACTCTTATTTACTAGAAACAAAAAAAAAATATGTTTTTATAACATCAAAATGTTACTTCATTGAATAACAAATAGGATTAGACCTATATTTCAAGAACTTAAATAAGTCTTGACTTATTTCAGTAACTTTCTTCTTAAAAGCCTCTTTCATTTGTACATAAACTAAACACGAAGTAAAGCAAACACAACAACACAATGTTTTAAACAGATGGGCATTAATTAAAAGACAAACACAATTTTTTGTAATTTCTACGAGATTTCTAGATAGATGGGCATTATTTCAATATTGTATTGTTGTAATCAGCTGATTTATTCTCACTAGTGAGAATATGATTTATCCTCAATGATGCGGATATGACGAACTTTACCTGGCAATATACGCAATAGAAAATCAACTAATATTCCAGTAGTGTCGTGAAAAATTATTTTTCGTTATAGTTATTTCTTTTTAAATCCTTAAATGCCTCCTAGCACGCAAACGCTCCAGCCTAACTAACGGACTTAAAACCAACGGGTAACCGGGAGTTTTGATGCCTGCTACAAAACTCCCGTAATTTCGTTAGAATGTCCTTTTACGCATCTTCTAGCCCACCTATCTCTTCGTCTATTAATGCCAATCATACAATTTAGCCTACATTAGCTCTATAACTTATATACAAAAACAACCACCTCCTGGGGTTATAATAAGTTTGTTTGGCATAACCAGATCTGTTTGACTATCCAAGAAAAAAATAAGTTTTGTCTATTTGTGTTTTACGATAGGCCTACATTGTTCGCTATACATATTTCTGATGATGAAATAAACACCCCGAAAACAACAAACAAGGGAAAAGAGGTCTCCGACATATAAGTAAAAGATATTGTACTTAACTAGCCTATGCTATACTATATTATTTAACATTGTTTTTCCTTAAGAAGATTTTGTGTGTTTGCTGTATACCTTTCTCCCTACCCCTCTACCTTAGCACTTAGCCTATTCAAAGTGACGTTGAAAACGAAATACCTAATATTCTCATATTTGTATCAATTAGTTTTCTAAAAACAGCAAATTTCTTTTTTGATACTGATTTTGACAGATTTTGTCACGTTTTCATTTACTGTGGCAGACGTAACTTAAGTTGTATTTGAGATAGCCTCATAATTTTATTTTAATTTTAAAGAGGACATTTCATTGTACAACCTGTAATATGAATATACATTAGTTCCTATAATAAAGAATTTAAGAAATGATTAAAAAAAGATTTTACTAAAATTTTTTATAAACAAATTAAATAACATATTTTTTACAGAAATATTTTATATAATTTAAAATTTAAAAAAAATATGAGGCTATCTCAAATACAACTTGAGTTATGTCTGCCACAGTAAAGCCTATTTAAATCCGTAAAAATCCAGTGGGGAAGGGGGTGGCAAAACTTATGGAAAAGTCACTATAACCAACACTCATATTATAAAACATAAAATAATTAGGTTTGCTTTAAAAATAAAGAAAAATTTTTTAAAGGTGGAGTGCCCCCTTAAAATTGATCCATTTTTTGAACGGTTGAAGATATACCGTAAAATATCAAATATTCATGAAGGAATTTTAACGCTCTATAACTTCCTTCATTAACATATTCGTAGGACGCAAGCCAATGCAAAAAACGTGAGGAAAAAATTGTTTTTAAATAAACGAATTTTGAGAGCGGATATCTCAGAAACTATGCGAGTTAGTGAAAAAATGAATAGATTCAATCTTGTAGCACATAATTTTGAGCTTTAATTTTATATAGAATGGTCTTATCGCTAAGACTCATAGTTTTTTAGATATAAGTGAACAATAAAAAAAGGACCTTCTACAGACTCCCCTCCTAGTTTTAGTATGTTTACCTCCAAACTAATCCAAACAATGTTCAAAGTCAAAAATTGTGTTCCTTCCCTCTATAACTTTTCAATTTGATATTATTGTAAATTTTTTGACATTACACAAGATGTTGTTATAGTTTCGCGTAAGTCCTGAATGAGGAAACACAAATTCTATAGTTTTAATATAAATACAGTGAGAGTTTTAGAATAGGTACCAGCCTGTGTTCCTTATTAATGGAGGTTACACGTGGTACAGGAGTTTTACTTTTAAGGGTCTGCTCCAGTAAACAAAAAATCAACCGGAAACGCAACCGCTTCTCACTGTATCCCTATCTAAACAGTGCAATTTCTTGCAGCTGATGAACGCTTTGACAGTGCCTCATTTCAAAGCATTTTATAAGTCTATCTTTTGTAATTGAGAGTTGAAAAAAAAACTGAATATTCTTTATAAAATTTTAGATCCGGCTTGCAAATTATTTTTCATTATTAAATTTTTATTGTGTTAGGAAAAAAATGCAAATTTTGTACTTACAAAATGTTAATTTCATAACAAATCAAAAGCATTTAAAAAATGTAAATTGCAAAACGGATGCGTATTGTGACTGTGCTTAAAATGAGACTTTGCAAACAATTTTATGATAAAAAATAAACGAATTAAATGGTTTGAAATTTAACATTACTCTTATGGGATAACAATCCAAGATGGCCGCCACTACAGCAGACCCTTAAGGAGTACCACAGAGGTCTATATCTTAGTTCTGATATTGTTTGTTAATTATATTAATGACTTGCATTACCACATTAATGGTAAAAATGGAAGTAACTGACATAGGTATGCAAATAGAAAGTGAATTTCATACTGAGATTAATATTATTATTATATTAAGAGGAAAAGTAATTTAATAAAAGGCTTGTATACCAGTTAATCTTTAAAGAGAAGGAATGTAATTTATACATTAGTTTTAATAAAGAAAATTATGTAGTTCTGGTAGGAAAATATGGAGGTTTTTAAGTGACTTTACCAAATTTAAAATGGGAGAATATCATAGAATATATACAAAAGTAATATTTATTTTAAGGATGTTATTTCTCAGTAAACTTGGAGATACCCGGTAATAAGAATGTTTTATTTTTCAAAATGTGTTCGATTAGGTGGTTTGCAAAATTATAATCAGAATTTCCAATTCAATAAATTATTTTATTATTTAAATAAGTTTAATTTTCTCTAGGTTACAAAAATAGTATAATTATGTATATTACAAATTGGAATAGTTAACAAGATAAATCAAATTTATTAACGCATATAGTTAATTGTATTATCAATGTAGTCTACAAAAGTCAATAGTTACAAACATTTTAACTGATCCTTGTACAATATAAATATAAATTTAAACAGAGTAAATTTAAAGCACATTTGTAACACATGCAAATTAAGTTTATTCATTGGTAATAATATACCTCACTTATATTGTTTGATAAAAGTAATAAGATTAATGTTACTATGTAATTATTTAAAGTCCAAATATAAAATAGTAAACATGCCTTATATATATACTATTATTTGAACAAAGCAAAACCCTAACGTCACAACAAAATTCAAAGTAAAATAATTCTACAGTATTAAACATATCTTATTTGTGTTGGTTAAAACAATTAAAACATTACCGGTCTTGGTTCGATTCAATCAAAGTCAAGGCATTCAATAAAAAATACCTTATTTGCAATGTTTAGAAAAAGAAAAACATTAATGTCAAAATAAATTCCAATCATTCAATAGTAAATGCATCTTACTACTCATGTTTTAAAAAGAAAACATTACTGTCAAAATATATTCCAATCATTCAATAGTAAATATAGGTCTATTTTTATCTTACTTCTAATGTTTGAAAAACTAAAAACATAATGAATTGAAAGTATTTGAAATGTTTAGAAATAGTTAAACATTAATGTCAAAATGTAATATAAATTAGTAAATATATCTTAATTCTAATATTTGAAAAAGTAAAAACATAAATTTTTAAATGTTATTCAAAGCATAAACATAAATAATAAAAATATCTTACTTGTAATGTGTTAAAAAGTAAAAACATGAATGTTATTCAACCACTTCAAAGTCATTCAATGTTATTCAAAGTCCAAACATACAATAACACAAATATCTTACTTGAAATGTTTGAAAGAGTAAAAGCACTAAGGTTAAAATGCATTCAAAGTCTAAACCTTCAATTGTAAAAAGCTTCTTTTTTTAAGTATAATCTTAAAGAATCTTATTTTGTATAAAACCATAAACCTATGTGAGGCCTACATTTAATAGAGCCTTATCAATAATAAATTAAAAATGTATCTTTTGCTAGAATACACAATGCTTAATGGCCTTAACATAGTCAGGCAAAAGGTATTTTGGACTGATGATAGTTGAACATAACAAACAGAAAGAGTACCAAATTTGTATAAATTATTACGTTTCTAAAATACATTAATTGAATATGTAATAATAATTATAAATTTTGTAGAAAATACATTCCACTAAGAATACAATAAAGCTAATTATTAGACTCGCGCATAGAATTAAAAATGCACCTTGCAGGTCGTTTATTGTAAAAGGTAAAGTTGAAGTATCAGTATTGGTTTCACTTTTAGGTATCATATCGTTGATTATTTTTTGAAATATTCCTGACTCTACTATTCTTCTAAGACATTTGTTAAGAGAGTGGTACAAAATAGAACCTTTACTTGTAACCATTCCTACAGGAAATGTCAAGAGAGAAATAGGCAGTTTTTTCATTTTGACTTCATATTTATTAGAACGAATAATCCCTATAGTGCTTCTAACAACTATGCTCGCGTTTCCGTTACTTTTTATAAGTTGAGCAAATTTAAATATGTCTTCTCCAATTACGCCATCCCATAATATACTATTCTCGAATAGCTGATTTAAAACCTCTGATTCTAATTGTTTTACATTATTGAAATAGAAATTATCTTTAATAATTGTTTTAAAACCTGAATCTTTAAGCTCTTCTAAAGAGTTAATTCCTTTTTCCAATAAAGGATGCGTCATAAATGTGAATAGTTTTTGCTGATATGCTGTTGACAAGAGAAGGCTGTTTACTGCCCACAAAGTAAAAACTATTTTCAGGTAACTAACCTTTGTAGGTTTAGGTTCGGGTACATTCAAAAACATTCCGAACAATATTACTGCGTTTGAAACCACCGACGAATATTTTTGATTGCTGATCTTCTTGAGAAGCAAAGCCTTCATTATATAAACTACTAAGTTAATAATGATAAACGTTATTACTAAATAAATCCAAATGTAAATGTCAAATATGTGTAAAAATACTTTATACGTGAGCAAAATATTTGGAACTGGTACATACCATGAGACAGACTCCATATAATATGCCACAGTCTGATCTGCGTATAAAGAGTGTTTATTTTCCACAAAATGAAACCAACATGTAATATCAATTTTAAAATTCTCGATATCAGGTAGCATGCCTCTAGCACTGCCATTTGGTAAAAGTTCCATTGGTGCATCAATACGTAATCCATCTGTTTTAAATACAATATTTACCTTGAAATATTCTGCAAATATTTGTAACATTTTTACTTCTATCCCTGATGAGTAGTTATATGTAGATCCATTTTTACTTTTTACAATATCTGGAATAGCAAAAAAAGGAGATGGCTTTGTAGCGACATCAACTGAACAGCCATGAAAATTTGTTGGAATCTCAAAAGTAAAAAAGTCAGCCCGAATATCTGCCTCATCACTTAAATTCAGCGTTTGTAAGTCTCCAATATTTGAAAGCTGCCCACAAATATGCTTAGAAGAATATGGAGACGCTTTTATTAATATATTTTTTCCAAGAGCTTTAATATTTATAAAATATAACACTACTTTAAAAATATTTCGCTTCCACAAGTAATTCAGAGCTTTCATTGCAGAAAGAGCTTCAATCTTTCCAAATTCATTATTTAACTGAAAGACAGTAATCATATATGAAGCTCTTGGATTCCAGAAATGCCTCCGGTTACGCAAGAAGTTTACTTGCGAATCAAGTTCATCCAAAACGTTGTCTGCATTAACAAATAATAAAATTGATGAAACTGTAAGTTGCACAATTTTGTTTATATCAATCTTTGTACGTCCGCTAAAATCATACTCTTCTAGTAAATACCGTTTTGATACGTTAAATGTTGAAATAAACAGTTGTTGTTTAGTATGGAGGATTTTAGTAAAATAATCTAAGGAACATCTAAGTTCTGCAAAGTTAAGTCGTGTTTTACAGTTTGTTGGCAACAACACTTGCAGTACTGTATTTGTATTAAAGTAAACATCAGTTACTTGTGCAATAGAGTCACTTATTAAGTTTATGTTGTTATTTGCAATAATACTATCTTGCAGTCTGCTGGTTATTGCAGTTTCAGTACGAGTAAATTCATTAAGAGTTAAAACCATAAGAGATGCAATACACACGAATACTGGCATATCGTTCATTCGAGATTGTACATGAATCTTCTTCCTTTAAACACAAAACAGACAAATAAGTCAGAGAAATAAAACTAAGGGTGAGGTAAGAGAAATTAATGGGTAAGGGTTTACTGTAAAATTAAGTTTAAGAAGATTCAATAAGAAAAGTAAATTTTGTGTCTAAGTATGACGTGTTCAATACACGTAACATTATTATACCATTATTACTATTAAGAATCTATGTCCTGATCTTTCATATGAAAGTGTAAAATAAATCCTTGCTTAATGTTCCTATTTTTTAACGGAATACATTATTAAAATGTCGCTTTGTCTAAATGTCTAGAAAAAATTGCGAATTTTCAGGTTTTTAACTGTTTACAGGAAAATAATCTATTAAGAAGTTTTCAGTCTGGTTTTCAAAAGGGCCATAGGACGAGTTCAGCTCTTCTCTGTGTTACAGAGGATATTCGCCAAGCTATAAATCAGCGGAAAGCTGCGTTACTAATTTTATTTTATTTTTCAAAATTGTTTGACTGTGAATAACATCAATTATTATTGGCTAAACTGATGGAGATGGGATTTTCAGCCAAATCTGTTAAATGGTTTGAGTCCTATTTGTCTGGAAGATGCCAGTTGTTAAGTCTGGTGAGAGATCGTCTTCCTGGGAAATTATTTGTACGGGGTACCCCAGGGTTCTGTCTTTGGTCCTTTATTATTTAGCATTTATATAAATGATGTTTATAACATACTGAACTATTCGAAGTGTCATTTATATTCTGACGATTTAAACGGGTATTATCACTTTTATATCTCCGAGATGGATGAGACTATAGATAAAATAAATGTTGATATTAATGCTATCGATGATTGGGCTGTAAAGCATGGTTTAACTTTGAATCACAGTAAAACTAAATCTATATGTATCTGTTCTAAAAAAACTCGCGAATAAAATTGATCCAAGTATTGAAACTTGTAATAAAAGGCAATGACTTGCCTTATTGTTCTAGAGTCTCACTATAAACTATAATGGAGTCTCAGTAGTAATCTTGGTCTCACTATAAACAATACTCTAAACTGGACAGACCTTGTTATTGACTCGTTATTTTGTTCTAGAGTAAATGATTGTTCTAGAGTAAATAATCTTGGTCTCACTATAAACAATACTCTAAGCTGGACCATGTTATTGACATGTGCAGTAAAGTGTTTGCTGGCATGCACACTCTGAAGAAGTAAACGATTACTTGCATTTAATGTTAGATTGCAGCTGGTAAAAACATAAATTCTTTCATATTTTAAGTATTGTGATACTTTTATCAGTGACATGACTGTGGAATTAGCTAACAAACTTCAGCGTGCTCAAAATTATTGTTTACGGTTCATTTTTGACTTAAAACTTGACGATTATGTGACAAAATATTATAAACAAATTTAAATTCTAAAACAGTTTTTTTTTAAATTATCACATTTTGTTATTGCCCCCTATATTCTGCTTACTGGATTGCATCGCTATCTGGCAGAAAGGTTTTCTTTAGCTTAAATGTAAATACTACCGACACACTGTGAGGAACTTCATTATTACTTTTACCCAGGTAGAGAACTGAGATATTTAATAAATTATTCACTGTGGCAGCATGTAGGCTATGAGATTCATTGCCGGAGAGTTTGAATGCATCAATGGTCATGTTCAGTTCAAGGTTGTCGGTTCTGCGACAGTTTTGGGCAGTTTCGGGCACTCGGGCGGGTCTTGAATGTGTGTGCGTGTGTTTGAGACTGTAAGTGTGTTTATGTATATGTTTATATAAATTATCGTGTAGCTTAATTTACTTTTAGATTTGTTTTACTTAGGAGATAAATGTGTCCCTTTTTAGTTCAGTTTTTGTACATTATGTTTTAGAACTAATTATTATTTGTAGTTTATGTTTGTATATTCATTTTTGTTTGTAATGTGAATTTTTATATATATTTATGTTTCTTGAAATTAGAGGTTAAGTGGATGAGAGAACTCAATGATCTTAACTTCAACTCTATAATAAAGGTTATTATTATTAATAATTTATTGTTTTGTTTTTCAACTAGACCTAATAATGTTACATATAAACCTCCGAAATATTAATAAAATTTATTATACTTCCATTAATCTGTAAATTATTAAACGGAACTGGTCTATATTAGATAAAGACATGGCTTTATTATAAACTATTGCATTTAAATTTAGTATTTTAAATCTCAGTTAATATTGTATATTTTAAATATTTTATTAAGTAATAAAATTACTCCCGAAATTTTAGAAAAAATTATTATACCATAGTTTTTTAAAATAAATAAAATAAGTTTAATATAAAAAAGAATAATATTCGATTGATTTAATAATTAAGTGATTAAAGGTTTAGGTATTTAAAGTATATATATATTTGATTACTTAAAATTTTTATGAACAACATAAATACATTAATTTAGCACAAATTACTTTCAGTATCGTACTTTCATTAATAAAATGTATAGATTGAAAATGTCAAAAGGTGAAATAAAAACAATTTTCTAAAAATGACAAAGATTTAAAAAAAAAACGAAAGTATTTATTTAAGAGTAGTATAAAAATGATTATGATTTATTTATAACTTAAACTATTAATTCAATAAGTAAATAAAAGAGGTTTTAGAACAATGAAATCATAGCTCTTTAATTATACA
>JAGFPH010023333.1:0-12008 GCA_018207615.1 Philaenus spumarius
CCCCCCCCCCCCCACGTCAAATCCAAATATGAGTGTTTCTTACTTGAAATCTATTTACATAAATGCAAGTGGACTTCTGACGTTAAACATATATATGGATGTAAATATACATAGTTTTAACGGTTGTTGTTCAAACGCTTTTCATAACAAACAATGGTTTTTTTCGTAGGAAAAAATAAAATAAAACAAATTATAGTTTTTTACAGGGAATATTTATGTACACCATATTAAGTCAAAATACCAACAAAACGTGAGCATGAATTAAACAATTCATTAATGTAAAAATCACATGATTATTTTTCTAGATTTTGTATTGGCAAAGTCATTAATAATTCACTGAAATCAACAGTACGTGCCAGGTCAGATTCTATGGTAAGAGTTGTTAGACAACACAGTCTCTCTTGGCCCATGGTTGATCTACTGTAGAATTTAATTCTTTTCAAAGCACTGAAAGAACGCCGCTCAGCTCCTGCTACTGACACTTGAAGTGTGCAAAACAAACGCAGAGCTTTGTACACATTTGGATACAGCAACTCTAGTTTCATGGGTTTTATTTGATTCAAAAGTTCAAATGGCGGTAAACTAAAAGCTCCAAAACTTACTACATGAATAGATTTCAAGTTAATTAGCTCTTCCACTAGAGCTTCTGATATATCTTCTGGATATGTGGAAATCAGCACTTGGCGGGATTTTCCGATTTCAGTCTCATCTTTATCTAGATATTGCCACAAACATTGGAAGATCTTGCTAAGCTTTCTTGCGTTATTAAATAATCTCTCGCTTTCTCTATTTAGTAGTGTTAAATGTTTACCAATGTTTAGTTAATGTTAATTTTATTGTTTTTGTTGAAATTTTGCTTGTGTTTCAAAAACATTTAAACTTCAAATTTATTAATAAAAATTAAGAACTTTTTAAAATATCTCATTTGTAAATATTTCTATTTGTAAATATTTGTTTAGTTTATTTCATATTAAATTTTTTTGTATGCAACTTCAATGGCGTATTTTCTCGATTTTAAGTAAATTGTCAGTTAAATTAAAGAGTTCCTATTTTATACAAATATTTCTATACTCCATTACTTGTCCTAGAACTGACTGCTGGCTTCCCAAACCACAATTTCAATTATTTTTTTGAGCCCCTGGGCATTTGCTCCCCTTGCCCCCCCCCCCCCCTCTGGGCGGGCCTGTTTATAATAATATGTTACTGGTTTTTATATTTAGAAGTTGCTTCTTAATTTAATAAATTACTAGAGTTATCTACTCATCAGTAGTTAAGTATTTCTTTTTATACATTATTAGGAATGTAATATGTATAGTTTACTAGTTTTTAGTAGTTACGACGTTTTTATCCAAAATTATCATTTAACCATGTTTTAGTAAGTAGTTTCGCTTTCGATTCATTACTAATATTTATCATTCCATATTATTATATTAAACACATGACTTTCAATTATTATAAGTAGCCTACTAATAAATACCATTTATTTAGTAATTTCGATACTTTATATGTTAATAGTTTTCAGTAGCTACGTATATCGTTTATTATTTTACTAGCTTGTATCTAGTTTTTAGTAGTTACCTATTCCTTTCCATAATTATTATTATTAGTCTTTTCATAGTATTCATAGTATGGCGTATACTTACTATGGCAGTAGTAGTAGCACTTACTTCATAGTACTACTATATGCGTAGTATGGCATATACTTCAAAAAACTTAACAGTTAAATATTACTCGAATAAAGTACTAAACTATTTCGTCTTTTTTGACTGCTTTTATGTTAGTTACAAGTAAAAATAATTAGTTGTACCTTTAATTTAAAAATTACTAGTTTTTATTTGATTGTTGTGTATTTACTTTGTCTGTACTTTGTAAAGATTTAATAATACTTTTTAATATTAGAATACAATATATTTTTTTTTCTTGACTAATTAATTAACGTCGATTTAAAATAAAGTTTTACAGAGCGACTTTTACTGTCGTTTAAAATTCACATGCGGATTTGGAAAACGTATTAAAAGGAATTAAGTATTAAATCATGTCTATGAACTTGATACATTTTTTAAAGTATTTTACAGAAATATTAATCACGATAACTCAAAACTCGATGTTATTTGTAGTATTTATAGTTAGTGGGAATATGATTGCAGTCTTAGAATAAAGGTAACAAATTTATTATTTAAAGCAAGTCTTAAATAGTTCCAAAGAAGAATATACACCTTTACTCACATAAATGCAGTTTAAAGTAAATCCTGACTTTTTGTGAAGAAATGAAATTACATGTCTAGACATGCATACCAAAGCAGAGTTGTGTGAATTGTTAAAGCGTATTCTCTGATATATTTCCATACGTACATTCCTTAACTCTTTTCCTCTCTATTTTAAGATAAAGAAAACGTTTTTTAGATCTGAATAATAAACTAATAACAGTAGCTTATTTCGATAAAGTTGTGAGTTGCATTGGATAATTTATTGAATGTTTGTAATGAGTAACTTACATTAATGTTACTAAACTGTCATGCAATATTAGATCGTTGCGAAAGCAGTAAGACAATATAATGTAAAATTAAGTTTAAATATTTCAAGTTAAATTTTAATTAAATCTAAACGTATTTTAATAGAAACTTGAATCTTTTAAAAATGCCTGAAACTATAAATACATTTGAATGCTTTTACTACTCATTTATTTACTGATGATTCCTTGTTATAAAAACTATCAACAAAATACCGTTCAGAGTGAATTACTTGACATATAGCCTATACTAAATGAAATGCTTCTGTTTGGATTAAATTTATATGAAGAATTTACCAAATTTTCAATCAACTAACTCAATTTTGTTTTTGATGTTGTCAAATTTTGATTTATTATAGTATTTCGTAAAGTGTTAAAATACATGATTTTGAAACATTAGATACAACACTTTCAGTGACAGAGATGTTGGGGGTTCCGCAACATTTTGTTTTACATCTTAAACAATATTAAAACATTATTTCGATATCCATAAATAAACCATCATAAAAGTATAGGCCTACTACATAACAATTTTACTAAACCGATATTTTAGGTTACAAACTTTAAAATTTATAGAATATTGTTTTTAATTGCTAACAACAAGAATTTATTTTGGCTAGCTATTTATTTTAATGTGACAAAATCAAAATATTGTTTTTATATTGATTCAGAAAACCTATTCTGACAGACCGAAAAGTTATTATATGGTCAATATATTGATTCCTTTATTAAAGTTATATTTTTGTTAGCATACAGAAACTAAAATATTTTTAAAGTGACAAATTTATTAAATTCTAAATAATATTACCATCCCAAACAAGCTTTTTTAAATTTGTATTATATTTTATTTTGTTTAACATTTACACCAAAGTAAATTCTGGATGTTAAGTCAGTAACTGAAGAACGAGACGAATGTGTTTTTACTTCCCTTAGGGTCAATACTTGAGTGATATTAATGCTGTTGAGGTGAAAATAAATTGAATGTGAAATTGGAAAACTTTTAGTGAAGCTGGTAAGAAGCCGTCATCAGGAGGAAATTACATTCAGTGTGTGAGGATATATGAATGTAAATTAGTTGGATCTTAACTTAATCTGTTTCTTTTTGAAAGTTATTTAAAAAAGTTAAATAAAGTCATAAATTGAAAAGCCCTAATATAAAAGCACCATTTTTCAGTGCTCGAAACTGATTAGTGTACGCCATTAGGTAATTTTTTTATATTTCCCTTTCAACTTATTTTGAACAAACTTGAAGGATTAAAATATTTCTTGAAATTTACAAATTTATAAAATAAATATGATTTGTAAAACTTGTTTTATGAAAGTCTTTTTACATAGTCTATACTTATGTTTGTAAACGCATTAACCTTTCTAATGAATTACTAAACAACTTTTAAGAAATATACATTAAAACTAAATATTTAGCATTTAAAATGGTTACTAATTGTTTGACTATCTTATATGGTTTCAAAGATTCAGTTAGGACTTGATATATTTAAATTCTAGTTATGATTACTACTTATTTAACCTGTACAATATGTAACATTGGATAGGTAGTTATTATAAATACAAACAACGTTAATTCCATGTAAACTTCTATCAACATTTTAAAGTTATTTTATTGCAACATTTTTGTGCTATTTTAGGTTAGACTATACGTATGTAAAAAAAAAACATCTCAGATAGATTTATCAATTACATTTAAACGTAATAATTGTAAATATTTCATCTGTCACCTATAAACATGGAACTGGACTGAAACAGCACTTAAATACAAAAAACGTATACATTTTCATGACTACATGGATAGTTAAAAGTCTATCATCCAAATGATGAATGATACTCGCAATATTATAAGCCACGGTGTTGTATATCGTGGTTTTAATAGAGATTCTGTTGTATGCCGTATTTATTATTTTTTTAATTCTTTAAGTATAGAATACTTGTGCTAAATGTATATAGTGTTAGATTTTTAGACGTGTTGTTGGCAATGAATTAAGGACATACATATATTCATTTTGCTAACATGTTAATCTTGATTACGTGTTTAAGTCTTGATTGTTTACATTTACTATTGTAAATTGTTAATGCATTTAGTATTAAAAGCGTAATGTTTATATGAATATATATATGCATATATATAAGTTTTGAATGCTAAATATATCCAAAAAGCTTGCAAATTAGTATACATATTATTTTAGAATATATGTACAATTATTGTGTTGCTTGGAATGATAATAGAATTGATTACAATACAAAACATTTTCCCAATGTATATATTTAGAAACAAGAAACACTTTCGTATATCGTATGTATATATTTAACATTCTAAAACAGTGTATTAATAGGTTAGATGTAAAGGAAGAAGGACAGAACTAAAGAGAGGTTTTATCAAAGGTCTGTTATAATTTATGATACAATAGTAGTCTCAACTAATTTTGTTAGAAAAATCTAAGACTAAGTCTGTAGACTATTTATTAATCACCATTTTAAACTCTTTTTTTTTTGTGGTCCCACACTATAACAATATTTAGCTATACAAATTATTCCAAAAACATATTATACATATAAAAAGAACGTAAGTATTTGTATAAAAAACAAGCATGGATTGCCCCAATAGTATATATTCACGGCTTTGGCAAAGATATTCGTATTCTTAACAGTACAATTTTGTGAATTAGAAATTACTTCAGGAAAGAAGTGACCTATTTTTTTTAAATATATAGATTTTGCCAATTGCTTATTGTATACCTCCTATGACTTTATTTCATTATTTAAAAATGAAAATATTTTATTTAAATGGGATAAACACAAATAAATTGTATGAGTTTGTATTTTTACCTAAAGCTTAGGTGAAGATTTACATTATATAGAGTAAATGAAGTAAATGTAACAGTATCTGTAAGAGTAAATGTTTATTTTCTACAGCGAGACGCAGCAGAGATTTATTCCATTCCACCTGATACTCCGAGCAAAGCCACTGTGAATAAAAAATATATGAATATTTATTAGGATAATCATTCAAGGTAGGGGGCTGGGCTATCGTAGTTTGTAAACTTTATGTAAACTTTGAAACATGATTCCGTATACATTCATATTGAATGGTATTATTCCGGAATAAAACGGTAGAAGTTATGGATACGAGGTAGGTGTGTGTTTATCACCTAGTTCTATAATGTACGTTCTTTTTATGTTTAACATATTTTTAAAACATAGTGGGACCTTACTTAAAATTGTGAACTGTTAAACTTGTTTTTAAATATGAAATGTTTAATATTATAATTAAAGATAAGATTTATAGCCCAAAAATATTTTTTTCAAAAATTCATTCTTAAATTTTGATAAATTATGTAGGCATATATTTTACGATTTTATGCTTACATTTCAAAATTATTATCTTGAACTCTTTAATGAAAAACAATAACATAACAATATAGATTGTTTCAATATATCTAAATACGCTTTTAATAATACAGTATAGTATATAGTATATATATATATATTATAACACATGGTTTAAACATTTGTAAAACCAATTTTGTGTACAGTTTTCTAAGGTATATACTATTAAAAATGAGTAAAAAGTGTATGCTACATCCTACGTTATTTCATAGCCTTCAGCCAATTTCGTTTGTTACATGTTGTAGATTTTAAGACAGATGAATTTTCATTAGTGCATGCACCACATAGTGTAAGAGCTAATAGAAAATGAACATATAAATAACAAACATTCACAACTTTTAAGAAATTTACTTTTCTGGTATTTTGGACATAGAAAAACGTTTGGTCTAAAAAGTGTATGGATATAATTTACCAGTATAATAATAAGTAAATAATAAACTAGGGTTTCTAGGATGTTTAAGAAATGTAGCATCAGTTCAGACAGTATCAAATCATTGGGCAAACTGTAAATCATTTATACCAGTATTTACAAAAATATGATTATGATTTTATTAAAATTTGTTAAACTAAATCAAACGTTTATACAATCGAAAACTTTACCATTTACACAAAATAAGTTAAATAAGTGATAATTTTAAAGGTTTTAGTTTTATACTCATTAGTTCAAATATGAGTTCAGTTGTAAAATTTGTATTTCACAATACATTGTATTTTATTGTACACTTCTTCGTTTTGTATTTTGATACAGTAAAAATTACCTATAAGACTACAACGAATTAGCTGTTAAATACAGGAATTGTTTAACTAAGACAAGCATGAAAATGTAAAGTCAAAACTTTCATACTTAAAACAAATATATCTCTAATCAGTAAGATACAATTAAAAATAATAATAATAATTTCCTCTTGACTTTAAATAAGCGTGTACCACCTAGTAATTGTAAGAAAACGATGCAATATAATTTGTGTATAATTAAACTATGAAATACCATTGAACAGACCCCTACATAAAAAATAAACTCCAACAATGAACGTTAGTTAAATGTGTTTTAAACGCTTCATTATAATATTGTGTCATGTTGGTTTTATTATAATGATATTAGAATAATATTAAAACATATTATATATTGTTAAATGAAAGATGGGCATGAAGATAATGTTAAATTAAGATTAAATGATGATTTTACTATGAACGAACGTATAGTAAAAAACGAAAGCATTCATAAATCCTTTACAGAAACTACGGTCTCTGAGGCATTATATTTACGTTACAGTATTAACATGTAAACATATAATGAGATAAAATAATTGTGTTTATGGTATGTACATATTAGTATATTATGGGTAGTGCCTCAGTGGAGTATTGTCAATTGTGTAAGTAATAATTCAAATGTTTAGTTCATTATTAAACAAGGGACTTCTGTATTTAGATGTATGTAACCAAATTTAAAAAAGGCTCTAACGATTTTTATCAAATTTCGCTTATGGGTTAAGGTGCTTATAATCGATTGCGCTAGGTCTCATTCAATAGAAAAATTAGTACTATACGAATTTTGACAAAACAATATTTATTATTTCATGCATCAGTGCAGTGTAGCCTTTGAGAAAAGAAAAAATAAACGAAGTAAACTATATCAGCTGTTATTAAGAAAGCAAAAAAATAAGTTTTCACTTAACAAGGAACTTTTGGCAGATGTTCCTAAAATTAATTAATAAACGAAAACTTGGAGTTCAACACTATACTTTGTCGTCTGTTAATGCAATTTAACACATATTGTACATTTATTATTTCAATGCAAGTTATATAATAATATTAATATAAAAAATACGGTTTGAATCTGGCTATTTAGTAAATATAGGGATTAGTACATGGAATATGATTAGAAAACGATATATCAATAAAGCATTTTGCTAAATAATATCATTGTTACTATGATTTCGCAATTTAATTTGTAAGAAGAAAATAAAACTTGGAATACATTGATGGTGAAATAGTCACCTTTGATATAGGCCATAGCGTGGGACGAACAAACTCATTTTTTATAGCGCGGAAACGTTACGAATTATGTATACAAAAAAAGAAAAAAATATTAAAATCGGTTGACATCTTCCGGTCGCACAAAGGCCCTAAAGTTTGGCACAATATAAAAAAAAACTTTGTTTTTGAGTTTATTCTTTTAATTTTTGTACTACTGTAGATGTTTTTATGATGTAATAGTTTGTGACGTCTTCAAATAAAGAATAAACATTGCGTTTTAATTTGGTTTAGATCAGTTGATATCTTTCGGTCGCGCATAGGACCTAAAATTTGCCAAAATATCGAAAGTTTCACAATTTTACTAGTTTTTATTTTATTTGTAATATACTTTTTTTGCCGTAATAGTTACAGTATTCTTATTTCTATTTTTCATCATAAGAAAGATTGTGTTCTATTATGGTGTGAATAAATTAACAACTTACGGTCGCGCAATGACCCCAATGAATGCTATAGAAAAACAGTACCTACAAAAATAGTTGGGAATATGACATGATGGGTGATAACAGTAAAAAAGGGCATTTGTACTTTCGATTTAAAAAGCTTAAATATTTAAGTTACAGCATAGTTTTGCCATTCCTGTATGAGTTGCCATTCCGTCACATGTTTGTGCACCTGGATGGCAAAACAATGTTGCCTAGTACGTCTAAAGGGCCAATCGGTGAAAGGATAGTTGACTGCCACAAACTGCCAGTGGTTAACTTCCATTGTATTGATTGTCAAATCCCAGAGATAGACAGAAACATGTTCTGCAAAGATCAGCAATACCTACTTGATATTTCAAAGGCAATACAATCAGGAACCTGTAAAGAAGATTTGGCTGTTGGAGATCCTGGGCACTTATTACATTCGAGGTGGTTGCCAGCAAATAGAACTCTCAGATTGTACATAAGTGAAGAAAGCCCCTCACCTGAACTTCAAGCACTAGTTTTGTTTATATTGAAATCTTACATGCCAATGTGGTTTACTATCAAAACAAGTAAAGACTTTACATTTTATTACTTGGAAGGGAAAACATGATGTGGGTGGTAAGACTTTTTACAGGTCATTGTCAACTCAGGAAACATCTACATAGAAATTGTGGTTGTTGATGATAGCATGTGTAGGAAATGTCGACTGACACAAGAGACCACGGAGTTACCTTGGGCAGAGCCTCACTTCGCTCACTAGGTGTCCCAGAAAGAAAACATTCTAAAAAATCCAATAGGAAATATCTGCTACTTTTTAAAGGAGACAGGTATTACCAGGTGGGAATAGATATGTGATGGGAAAAGATCTCTAGGTCGAAGTCAGTTGGAATTCGAGCTAGGAAGGCCAACAAACACTTTACAGTCGGCCTGAAACTTGTTTACCAAGCAATACAATCCACCAGGTATTTGCCAAAACCTTAGTTATTAGGCCTACCACATTTTTCAAGCAAAGCTTTGAGGTTATGCTTAAGCATGCGATAATTGTTACTATATTTAGGCCTGTTCACAATTTTATTTTCCAGAAGAAAGTTTAACTTATCCTAAATTAATAGTGAAATAGTAAACTTGAATATAGGTCTGGCACATTTCTGAAGCATAGCTTTGAGGTTATGGTTAATTTTGCAATTATTGTTAATATATTTATTTAGGCCTGATTTCGCAATTTAGTTTGTCAGAAAAAATTAAAACTTGCAAACAAATTTATAGGGAAATAGTAAATGTTTTAATATAGGAATAGCTCATTTCTGAAACATAGTTTTAAGATTATGGTTAATCCTGCAAAACATTTTACTATAATTATTTAAGCTAGATTTCATAATTTTATTTTAAATTATATAAATTTAATAATTTAGTAAAAAGTCAAGCGAACGGAGTTTGGTCACCTGGTACCGAATTGTCAACACATTGTCTAAATTTACTGACGATATCCAATCCCCACATGGGCACTCTTCATTAGAGTGGAAAACACAATTTATCTGTTGTTCAATATAACAATCTTCTGATACAGATAAAACTTCAGCCATTCAGAAATACCCAATAGGTATTATTGAAATAACATTTTCTGAAATATAGAGAGGGGGTGTCTTTTTTAATAATCTAAGCTTTGTTAATATACTAACCATAAAAACTCATTGACGTTGCCACTGAATCAGACAACCTGTCTTCGAGAAAACCAATTTCGGAACGACATCTGACGAATAAAACATCTTAGATTCATCAATCGCGAAAATAAACTTACTTTAAATTATCAGAGAGAAAATGCTTCTTTATTTCCACTTCAATTTACTCTATTTCTGAGGCAATGACCTCATAGTATAATTTTATAGACAATGCATGATTGTAATTTTAGATACTTTTGCACATTATACATCGTTATATTTTTATTTTAGGAATATTTGTTTAGATATTTTTGTTTAATAAAAAATAACAAATTGCAGTTCCATTTCTCTTAGTGACTATTATTTTTAAAAGTATTATTTTTGTTATTTACCTTAAATTTCAAATGGAGATTAAATATGTTTCACGTAATCAATCAAGTTTGACAAGTTGTTAGTTTAAATTCCAACAAAGAGTTTTCATTTTGCCGCCTCAGACAGGATATCCGAGCTCCTTAAAGTATTTTTATTGTTCTATGTTTTCAATGTTATTCTAGAGTTTCTAAAATAAAACTGCTGAAGGAAATTTGAAAAAAATACAATAACTTATAAAAGTAAGCAATATTTTTATTTCACGTTCCCTATTCTTTTATTAGGATTGTTCATATTTTATGTGTGTCATAAAATGATATTAACTGCTTCGAAAGTCAGTTTTAAAGAAGAATATAAAACAAATTTATAAAATATATAAGAGGAAATAATTACATAATTTTCTGATTAGTATTACAGAATCAAAAGATCAAAATAATTAAGACTGGGGTTATTTATAAAGTATTAATTAATAAATAGCATCTGGCAAAATGGCTGTTTAAAGTTCTTAAAACTTTAAGGCAAACCAAATTTAAACGTAACATACAGAAATATAATACAAAATTAAATTTATACAGCGATAAATATTAATATGGAACGTATATATATTATTACCTGCGTCTAAAATAAATAGTTGGAATTGCAGTACACTTGTCCTTATATCCGATAATCGTTAATGCATAAAGATACTTCCTTCTCATATTTTGTGATGTGTCTAAAATTATTGTGATGGTATATTTAGTGAAATGAATATTCTATTGATTAAGAATACTCATTTCACTAAACAAAATAAATTAATGTATAAGAAAATTAAATAATATCCACTTCAAAGAATACAAATTAAATGACGACGTAAACATAATGAAAGTAATTTTAGCAAAATATACAATACCTTGTAAGTAGTAAACTGTATAGTACACAGTATTACCAATCTATATATTAAAAGAATTTATGAAAACTTGTGGCAGTCAGTACGGCCATTCTATCCGGCCGATTTCCTTATTTTTTTTTAAATTGCAGGTAATTATTCACAGATATGTCATCAAGCATTACAAATCATGTATATTTCGCCTTAGAAACGTTATAATCAAATGCAAATTTCTGCTGTGTATTCCTTATGGGGTTTTTTTTGGTTCTTTGTCCACTTTGCGTTCGTATACCATTCATTAGATTGCTTTTAAATTTTGCATAGTAACACAGGTTAACCCTGGGAAGGTTTTAAGCCATTTACCAAAGTCCTAGGACATTAGGGCTACACCCCAGTGGCCCTCAAAGTATCAATGTTAATCTTATGGAAGAAAGATTTCTATTGATTTTATCAAAAACAGCTGATTTTATCAGGGGCACAAAAACAGCTGTTCGTATAAAAAAACTTAGCAACACATCATGTTTGTTTACTTTCATTACCATAGCAACATTACTTAGAAAATTTGAAGAGTATTACCTTTTTGAGGTTACATTGACAAACTAAAAACAAACACAAACGAAAAATGCTAACTATATTTTAATTCAATTCAAACATTGGTTGTTAGAAACCTATTATATATAAAACAGCTAATTTGGATCAAAAACTGAACATAATTTTAGGGTGGGCCTACAATGAACCAAAACACCAATTGGGCTAATTATTAG
>JAGFPH010023335.1:0-12007 GCA_018207615.1 Philaenus spumarius
GTCGTTGAAGCGCGTTTGAGTTAATAAACGTATTAGTTGTGAGATTTCGTGTTCTAAGTTTATTCTATCAAGTATATCTTCTCACAAGTCAAGCTCAATATTTATTTCCAAGTAGAGAAGTTTACATCTTCCAAAATCTTCTTAATTTCTTTTCTTAAAATTAATTTTGTTAACCAACACTGCTGAACTGTTTCTATGCTATTTATTTACAATTTAAACTCTTTTAATAAGATTGAAGGACTTTTATCCAAACGTCTCTGGAGCTACCCAGAACATGACCTTCCACTTTCAAGGCTCAGAATAGAAGAAGGACTAGCTTCAGTCTTTATGACTGGAAATCCTCCAGGCAGAAATTTTAGTTTTTTTTATTTCATGAACTTTCAAGTTATATGCACATAGTAATGTTTATTCTATGTTCATAGATTTGACCCAGACGCCACTCTCTTATGGGAAATGTTCACTGTTGCTTTTTTACTTGTTCCCATTAAACTGTTCTCTATCTATGTTTACATTTATTTATTATTAAGCTCTCAGATTAAACTAGACTCTCAATTCAACTATTATGTCTATGACTTGTGGTGTTGATTGGAAGTATATTTCTTTGATGAAATTGAAGGCGTTACAATATAGATATTTTTCCCAGTAAATTATTTAGGCAATTGTTTCATTTGTTATCTAAGCACTCCGTGTTTTATTCATATGTAGGTTTATTTATTGTACACAAGAAGGTGACTTAGGTTTAAGGTCAACCACTAGCTGTCATATGAATTCATATCTTTTCGTAGAAAGAGAAAGTCGGTAGGCTATTTTTACCATCTGAACTGCAGATCTAAAAGTCAAGCAATTGGTTTTGTGCCAGAGAAAGTAATTAAATATTGACAATGTGAACCACAATCCGAGTGATTCTGTTGGTTCATGTGATCCATTTCGATTAAATCATATCAGTACTCGACACAGTGCGTATGTCACTGCATGTACTACACTAATGCTCATTTTAACAAAGTCTTTTCAATTCTCAACGATTTTTTGCCATTTTCGCAGATATTTAAAAGACAGATATTCTTGGAGTCCAAGTTTGGATGGTCCAACACAAATGGAGAACCAAGTTTGTTTTTCTATTTTTTTATGTAGAAAATAAATTACCGAAATTTTTGAATTTTTTAAAAACTTGAATCAGTGCAAAGATTGTTTACTATCCCATTTCAATGTTTCACTTATCTCTTGATAGTGACTTAATTATAAATAGTTTAATTTTCACTAACCAAATGTATTTTATAAAACTAGGTTACTAGGCACTAAGATTCTAGTTTCATATTGTTTTCTCTTGTTTTTCTGTACAGACTTTGCAGAGGATAAACTGTATAAAGATCATGTCCATCAGAGTGTCCAACAAAATCTCGCTGTTTTCAAAGCCTACGACTGTCATATTAAGTAAGCATATTAACTAAGTTTTGTTCAATTAACTGAGTTAAGTATTTTATAGAATAAGCAACTATTTTTGGTTTCCAGTGTTTCTAGAAAATTAGTTTTAAACAAGTCAACTAACTTAAGGCATTATTATCAATAGATTTTACTAATGTATACAATTATTTAAAAATCTTTTACCTCTTTAGTTTACACAAGTATGACGTACGATTTATAAAGCTCGGTGATCATAACACTTGATCGCACGGACAGTTACTGAACAGATGTTAACTACCTAAAGCACAAAAAAAAAACTGACCTGACAGATTTAAACCTCCTTTAAGTAACAAATATTGTATCATTCAATTATCACCACTAGTAGGGTCTAGTTCTTAGTGTTTAAAGAAAAATTAAGTAATTTCAAATAATTAAGCTGACATCATCGGATAACAATCTTGCTGAATCGTATGTGGTCGAGAATTTGTACTAACATGGGCAGCCGGAATTGACTTTGAATAAACGACAAAGACAGCAAAAATAAAAAATCAGTCAAAGTTGAACATCAAGGTAATGCTCATTGTTTTTTCCGATAGTGGAATCAGAGTTTGTTCTACGAAGAAAAACTGTAAACTCCGAATTTTACAAGGGGTACTGGAACACAGTGGCGTAGCGATCATGGAGCGAGTGGAGTAGCCGTTCCAGGGCACTTGGCCTCGAGGGGGCGGAAAATTGTTGAAATAGTACATTATGATGCAACGTGTCGTCTAAATTTATCATTAGGAGTCAAGCGCAAGATTTTTAGAACAAGTCGTAGGTGTATACTTATGACTGGCTGTTGTGACAGGAACCACAGTTAGTAGGACCAACTAACTGCACTTGGCTTTCAGCAGAGCGTAATTAACCCGGCTGGAGGCTACATACTTGCGGGTCCTGCGCATAGCTTATTTATTACTGTAATGAGTGCTGATTAGTAACAAAAACATGTTATTTATGTAAGTAGGACCATCACTTTCCCGATATTGTAAAGGCAGGTTTAATCTTCCTAACATTGCCAGTGCAGAAAGGTCTTTTTCTAAGCTAAAAATTATCTTCTCACACAATGTCGCAAAAACGTCGAAGTTGTTTGGCAACAATATCTACAAACTAACAGAGCGATGAGTGTTGATTTTAGTAATGTGATAACCACACTTACAGCTGAAAAGTAAAGGAAAAAATTATTTTGAATTTGAAAGAGCTGCAAATGTAAACTTTTCATTTTGTTTCTTCAATATTAGACATTTATAAAATACAAAAAAAGTATTATGTGAGAAAACAGCAATTTTGATACATTATCATTTATTTTAACGTTATATTATAAATGTTTTAACAAAAGTTGAATTTAATTTTAAGATCATTAGCACTGGTTATATTTACCTAATTACTGCTCTGAAACATATTTATATAACTAAAACTATAAGAACTTTAAAATTATGGTATGAATTTTAAACATCGTGGGGGGGGGGGGTAGGCCTACAGTTTGGTCAATTTTTTCCTGGCTGCGGCCTGAGTTGCAGTTTGGAGGATAAAAGGTGGCATGAGTCACCTGTCTGCCGGTTCAATTGGGGGGGGGCTCCTGGATTGTTTTCGCTCCAGGGCGAACGATACCTCGCTACGCCACTGCTGGAACATTTGCAAAACTATGTGTGAAAAAAGAGACCAGAAAAATGGGCCAATGGCTTCCTTCTTCGACAATGCACCGTGCCACAAGTCGCTTTTGATTCGAGAGTTTCTGGCCAGAAAATGTATTCCTGCCTGTCCACATCCGCCTTACCAAATTTAGTACCACTGACTATTCCCAAAAATAAAGAACGTGCTAAAAGGAAACCATTCCCAACATTGAGATGGCCACGATCCATCTTGCAAGCCTTCCAGAAATGGGACAAGTGCATTGCTATCCAAGGACAGTACTTTGAAGGAGATTAATTCAAATTCTATGTATTACTTAGTTAATAAAGTTATTCACCATACTTTTTGATCACACCTCGTATATGTAAAATGAGATTAGTGGTATTTGTTGAAAACACACCCTGTTCAATTTGTAATATTTTTTAACATTTTTTAATTACTTTATAAAAGACTAAAACTAGACTCTCTTTCATACCTACTTTATGATATGGTAAAAGATTTTGTGTGTGGGAAATTCAGGCAAAGCTGGTACGACAGCAATACCACATTGCAATTAATATAACGTGTATTATTTTTCCTTGACTTCAGGTAATGCTGTGGGATTAGAGTGTGAAACAAAAATTATCTTGGAACCAGAACCAATGGCAGTGACTCGGCTGGGAGCTTTCATTGCCCAAAGTACTTATTCCAAGAAATAAGCGTAGATTACTTCAGGAACATTGCCAACCATTTATTAGTTTTAAATATGTGATTTGTAAATATACTGTACATAGCTTTCAAATACTGATTTGGTTTATTTCACCGCTTATATTACAAACTAAATTCCTAGAAGAAACCCATCACGAAAACTGTGCTCGTTAGGTTTGCGCTCAGACTGGTGAACAGGGCAGGGTTTATCCGAACTGGAGATGGAAAATACAGTTACTTTTCTGTAACCTGTTAGTGACAAGTCACTAAATTTTGTCAATAAGTTGTAGTAACCTATTATTTTTGTAACATATTACTGGGTAGCTACGGGCACATAAGTACGTATAGACAGCTTTTCAAAATGTATTTTCTAATTTACCTTATTAGAAGCCTTATGCTAATTCTGAGTGCATTTTATTTGTTCTCAAATGTACAAAATATATTGACTGAGTCTGGGCGCACGTACTAAGCAATAATATTATCACACTGGTGAACCTCTGACGTGAGTTGAGCAGATTTCCAAAAGAAATTTTTACTGCCTGAGTGTGCAAAATATATTAGTAGAATTTTTTCCACCTTCATTCTACTCGCAGCGGAAAAACTTACTTTGAGAGCTTGCACCTCGGCCTTGCATCTTCAGATTGTGGACGGGCTACAAGGCCGTGTAAAAAAACAAGATATGCAGAATAATACCCTATATTTACTTTTTTAGATAATCCTCAAAAATGTTTCATTCTAGTGAGTTCGAAAAATCTAGAAAATTGTTTAATTCCGTTTTTATAAAAAACGTGTGTCTTTCTGAAAAAAAAAGGCGTGTTTCTGGTTGTTGGATTTTTTTGGCAAACAAATTCATCCGAGCGACTTACCAACATGTGTACCAAATCGGACATAAAATGCGGCCGTTAGATTGCGAACACATAAATCTATATATATAAAAGCGAAATACCACTCACTCACTCATCACGATTTCTCAAAAACTACCGAACGGATTGAAATGAAATTTGGTATGTAGCTTCCTCTAGGGCCATAGGTGCTCACTAAGAAAGGGTTTGAAAAAATTCGAAATTTTAGGGGGGTTTGAGGGGATCAAAGTTATTAAAAAAAACTACCGAACAGATTGGACTGAAATTCGGTACCGGTATGTAGCTTCCTCTAGGACCATAGGTGCTTAATAAGGATGGGTTTGAAAAAATTCGAAATTTTTGGGGGGATCAAAGTTATTAAATCACGATTTCTTCAAAACTACCAAACGGATTGGAATGAAATTCGGTATGTAGCTTCCTCTAGGGCATAAGTGTTCACTAAAAAAGGGTTTTAAAAAATTGGAAATTTTAGGGGGTTTTGGGGGGTAAAAATTACTAAATCACTATTTCTCCAAAATTACCGAACAGATTGGATTGAAATTTGGTATTTAGCTTTCTCTAGGGCCATAGGCGCTCGCTAAAAAAGTTTTTCAGAAAATTCGAAATTTTAGGGGGGTTTGGGGGGATCAAAGTTATTAAACCACGATTTCTTCAAAACTACCGAACAGATTGGAATGAAATTTGGTATGTAACTTCCTCTAGGGCCATAGGTGCTCACTAAGAAAGGGTATGAAAAATTTCGAAATTTTAGTAGTTGTTTTGAAATAATCATAATTATTTTAGATCTTTTATTATTATGACAATTGTGCTTTTATTATTTAAGATCTATATAAAAGCCAAATACCACTCACTGACTGAACACTTAAAAAGTATACAATTACTTTAAAAAGACTGAAAATACCAACCACCACGGGCAACGCCGTACGGGTCAGCTAGTACATATATAAAGTTCTAATGATACCCGAAAACATGTTCTGGGGACCATGATCGGTGCTCATTGACCACTCCCGACTTTAGGTCTCACTATAAAAGTCACTGCAATAGCCCATCTTTCGTATGGAAATCTACTTCGTATTTGTTCAGTTTGGATAATACTGCTGCAACATGAAACACTGTCATAGTCACCAAAACTACAGACAGAACGGTATATTTTCTCTTCAAAACAGGGTATGTATGAACAACTTCCAGCCTCACTTCCTTGATAGTTTGAAAATAGAGTACCTTCAGGTGGTTGTATTAAGGGTATATTTTAAAACTGTGACCCATTCAAAGAACATTTAAATTAAAATATTTTCCTTTTTTCATTTACTGTAGAGTCTCTTGTCTTATTGTTATCTGCTATCTTAATATTTATTCCAATCTAATTGTTAATTAGACACAACCGTCTGCTTATGTAACATTATTTAATGGATTACTGGAGCGAATACGTTTTAAAGAAACTTATTCTTCTCACCTAATTTCTCAGAAAATGAGTTAACAACAATCAGTATCACAGCAAACATTTTGTTCACTAAAAAATGCATGAATAAGTGTACTATAATGCAGCCAAACTGTATATCACAAAAAATGAGCTACTTTTTTATATTATTTTTTTAATGGATTATAAGTAGACCATCTTATGAGCAATAATTATTTATGTGTAAACAAAACCTCTATTTTCTATACATTTATTTTTATACAGTTTAAAAATAATTACTTTAATATAAAAATATATATCCCAAGTTCATAGCAAACAACTTCAGAGGAACTTCTATATTTCCATCGAAAAATGTATTATGAAAAATTAATACTCTTGTTTATTGTTGAAACATGTATTTTTAGACAGTTTAAATGTTGATTGCATACTAGTGGACCTATTGCTTGATTTTAGTTTACAGGGTGTCAATTAAGTTTGGGTACAGTTTAATATTTCGTACATAAGGAAAATTTGAAGGTAGAAGTGATTGAGAAACCTACTCTATGTAAAATACTATTTTATTACGATATAAAAAAAAACACCGCCATCTTGAATCCGCCATTTTAATTGTAACTTTGTTTTTTTTTTAATAGGAAGGTGGTCATGTGATACATCATTTCGATGTAGAATTTCAAGAAAAAACCAACGGTGAAATTTGCAAATCCATATTTTCAACCGATTAAAAATGGTTTGCAAAAAACAACGAAATCGTGTTTTCCGATTTTGCCACACAATGATATTTGGTTGAACTACTCGAAATCAATTTTGAAAAAATCAAAATGGCTGGAACTCAAAAATTTTAAATACTCCCAAATATTGTTGTTGTGTGGCATATCCTTTGAAAGCTTATTTAATTCTGAATCCAAAAAGAATAATAATTAATATTAAAACAAAAATAGTACAGCAAAATCGGAAAACACGATTTCGTTGTTTTTTGCCCGCCATTTTTAATCGGATGAAAATATGGATTTGCAAATTTCACCGTTGATTTTTTCTTGAAATTCTACATCGAAGTGATGTGTCACATGACCACCTTCCTACTTAAAAAAAACAAAGTTACATTCAAGATGGCGGAAATTTTTTGTTGATATCGTAATAAAATAGTATTTTTACATAGAGTAGGTTCCTCAATCACATCTACCTTCAAATTTTCCTTATATACGAAATATTAAACGTACCCAGACTTAATTGTCACCCTGTATAAATATATGATTAGATTCAATAATCAAACACAATTTAGGGAGTGTACTGAAAATTTTATTTTAGTGGTAATTGAAGTAACTTGTGGTTAAAATAAGATTCTAATGATCAGAGCAGCCGGTCGCGCTCGTATTAAACATATGGGTACCTATTTAGTGTTAATGCAATTTATTTTATATGGGTAGCTATCTCATTTTCATTATTACTAGTGGACCCGGCAATGCTTCGCCATTGCTTGATTTAATCTTATGGGGTGGTTATCCCATTTAATCCCGTTGACTTAAGTAATCGATTAAATCGTTCTGTTTGTAGTGACCATATGTTCTAAATAAAATGTAAATTGTGTTCTTAAGACCGCACGGGAGAAGTGTAAACTTTTTAACACAACTTACGAAATGAGGAAGCATACAGTTTACATTTTTAGGTTAAGCCGAACCTAAAATTAATTATTAAAGATTATACAGTCAAATCAACTGTTTTATCTGTTATTTTATTTTATTGGTTGCTATGGTAATGAATGTAAATACATTCAAGAAACATGATTGTATTGGTCCATCAGTCGAGGCCTAACCTAAAATTATTTTGTGTGTTTAATTTATGTATTTCTGATGCATTATTACATAAAAATATTAGCTTTTTCTGCACTTCTTCATCATTTAAACTTTAACTGTGCCAAATTTCATTCTCCTCCGTCCGCATAATTTTCGTAAAATGGGGTACAAAGTTTTTGCTTCACGTATTAATATATAGATTTAATTTTGATGGTAGTTATCCCGTGTCATTACTTTGACTTTAATAATCTAATTAAATGGTTTTTATATCACTTAAGAATAATATATCATTTTAACTTTATAGCTTGTAGAAAGTTGGTGCAATTTATGTTTATTGTATAGGTGGTAGCTACCCCAATTTAATCTCTGACTTTAGTGACCATATTCTCTACACAATCCTGGTACTAATATGTTCAAATTGTGAAATTTTTAGTGAAATAGTTCAGTAGTTTTTGGGCATATAGAAAAAGTGTGTGTATGGATTATTATTAAATTTTAAGGGTAGTTATTACACTTCATCCCTTTGACTTAAATAATAAAATTGCAAATGGTTTTTTATGCCACTTAAAAATAATATTACATAATTTTAGCTTTATAGCTTGTAGGAAGTTAGTTTAATTTATAGTATAGAGGTAGCAAACCCCTTAGACTGTAGTAATTGTAATGTCTAAACGCTCCTGGCAATGATATGGATAAACTATGAAATCGGTTGGAGTTTCAAAGAAACATTCATTTTTATAAAATCCAGTAAGTAGTTCTAGGATATCACAGCAAATAAGATGCTTTAGCAGTACTTTTAATATTTTACTTACCCAAAAATCTGAGGCAAACGATTTTGTTTGCATGTTGGTTTTCTTCATTTGTTAAAAATAAAAATTCAATGTTTAAAAAGGTATAACTTTTAAAACCTTTTGTTACATACAAATCCCAAGGTATATTACAGGAACTTTTATTTTTGTATGCAAAAATCCCTGCTTTCATGCAATTGTTTTACAGTTTTCAAATTTTGTACAGACTGTGCCCATGGGGGCTCGGTAAACAGTGTGTTAAGGGGCCAACAAATTATGAGACACCAATAACAGTGGGAGGGTGACAACACTTGCGTAAACAAATGTGGTGCGTCATAAATGCGTTTATTTTTAGATACTTTAAAACTATTACATAATACATTTATTTATGAAATGCAAGACTTTACAATGAAAACCTTCCAATTTTTATGAAACCAGCAGTATTTTGAAGACTCATTTTTTCTCTTTATATGAGCCCTTTTATGAACACGTTTTGTTCAACTCGATGCCACTACTCTATAAACACAATGGTAAGCGGTATCTAGTTGCACAAAATGCAGAGAATTTTAGGGATTTCACTTGACAGGGCAATTTAATTTATATAAAAACACATACAGACGAAAAAGTAAGCACCATAGATCCATGTTTATATGTGAAATATGTTTGTCTCGATCTCTGGAACAAATCCACAATAAACGGTACCAGGAACTGGCACATACTTTCTCACAAACACATTTAAATTACTAAACAGATTCACTGTGACTTGTAGGGTGGGGTAGGAGAGTTTTTTTTATTAAAGTTTGAGATTAACTAATAAATATTATTATTATTATCTAGAGAGAAAACTATTCGATCGATTTCGAAAAAATTTGCACCAAACACGTAAATTAGATCTTTATAGATGCACGTAAAAAGGTTTTGAATTTTTTTTTAAAACAACCCGCTTTATGGCCAAAAAACCCCCAAAAATTAGTTATTATTATTATTAGCTAAACGAGAATTTTTAGAAAGATGCGGGTTTTTGTATATGGTAGGGCACATTAAAGGCTACAAATAAGCCAAATTTTATCAAAATCGTTAGAGCCGTTTTTTTATAAAAAAAAATAACTGATTTTTTGGCCAAAAAGGGGGTTGTTTTTTAAAATTGTTCAAACCCCTTTTTCGTGCATCTATACAGGTGTACCTACTGGACATGTCTTGTGCAAATTTGGTTGAAATTGATCGAATAGTTTTCTCTCTAGCTTTGTATACATACAGACAGACATTTTGTAAAAACCATTTTTTTGGACTCAGGGGGTCCCAAAACGGATATTTCCACAAAAATCTCAGCATCGATTTTTTTTTGCGATCACTATACTTTCTCTATACTATAGTATAGTGAGAAAGTAAAAGGGGACTAGAGAGTTCGGAGCACTCTGTATATGTTGTTTTAAATGCAATGCTTAAGGCTATGAAAGTTGTGCATTTTTTCTTTAGTTTTACTTCAGTTGAAGTAATTGATACACCAACATTCTAGCACATACCAAATATTCTAAAGGTATATTACAAGGGTGGGGGGAAAAGTTTTAAAACGTTATAGAAGAGGAAGAATGGTGAACGTGTTCAGTTAAGTAAAAAATCTGCAGTTGAGGTTCATGAGCAATGCCATAAAAAGTACAGTAATAAAAGAAGGATTGCCTTTTGTTTGAAGAGGGTAGGGAGCAATTCAAAAGATGTTCTACTGAACTTACTGAAACACCTTACAGTTTCAAAACTCATTGCTTTATGTGCGGCCCCTGAGTTTATAGAACAAAAAAGAAAACCAAATGTAATATTGTATATCAGTTTTGAAAGTCAATGAAACTATCATAAAAAGACAAGAAGAATGTGGTGATGAGTATGAACAAGTCATAATCAAACGACTTTTGCCTGTCTCAGACTTTGAGGAAGTCTCTTATTGCCAGTATCATAGTTAATGCTTGAAAAAACTTACAATCGCCCAAAAACTAAAGAAAAGAGAAAAAGTGGTCCATTTGCCAATGATGTAGCAGCAGCAATGGAAGATGTCTACACTTATGGAGAGTGCCAGTTTTCGCTCGACGAGTTGATGGACCAAATCAAGAGTGATTATCGACCTGACAAAGACAGTCAAAGCTCATCTACTCAAAAAATATGGAAGCGACATATCAATTACGTTTATTCCAAACAAGAAGCCTGTAGTGTGTTTCAAAAATACAGAGTGTACAATTTTGAATGATGCCAGGCGTTGAGAAATGAACAAGAAGAAAGACTCTGGATTGTTAAGATGGCTGCTGCAATTATTGTTGAGGATATCCGGAGACTGAACAGTACCGCCCATCTTATAAGTTTTTTACGTTGTTATTTTCACACCACTTCTTTCATTCCAGATAAACAAGCCATGACGATAAAACAACTCGAACCTGTGAAAGGACTCGCCGCCTTCAAAAAACCTCAGTCAGGACGCTCTAAATGACAACAGCTCATGTAATATAATTGCATGTAATAATTTTTCTATGGAATCTAAACTTTTTTGAACGTTAACTCAATTTGTATAATTTCGGACTTTATTATATAACTTGAACATTATTATAAAATATGTCATTTTTGTTTAAATTACCTATACCTTCACTTATACTATCTAAATAAGCTATGTGCAGAGAACTGGAAGGAATTGATAATTATTAAAGTTTTGGACATAATTATTAAAAGTGGGTTTTCGGGGAGACAGCCGAAATACGCAACTTTTCGTTTGAACCTTCGTTCGTTCGGAGAAAAAACTTAATAATTACATTATTGAAGAAAATTGTATGTACTTTCATTTTGAATAGAAAGGTTATTTACAAAAAGTTATGAAAAACCCGCCAAAACATGACATTTTTGTCATGTTTTGAATTTTTTCATAGTTGCCTCACACAATTTTGTAAGTGAACCTCAGATTCGGATTCAGCACTTCAAAATGGAAAAATCTAAACTATCCCACAACTTCTCTGGTAAAAACTCAATACGACTGGATTATTTTACGTATTCCAAGGTAGGGGAGAGTGGGCCAATGGCGAACACTTAACGTTTGTACCAAGTATGTCAAAAAGGGTTTTACTAAAAAAGAAACTTTAAACACTTAAACGATACTACATTTTATGTACTTTATCCCTATTATGAACAATGTTAATAAATATTTATACAAGGGAGCATTTTTTGTTTTTTTATAAAAAGTGGTTGTGTTCGCCATTGCCCACCCTTGTAGGGCAATCACGAACACCCGTTCGCCATTACCCTCCAACAGTAATAAAATAGGTTTAATTATGAAAATGGAAATTTATTAAACTATTTTAAACAAAATTATTTATAGTAATGCACAAAGGCTACAAAACACTTTAAAAACACTGATGGCAG
>JAGFPH010023336.1:0-12006 GCA_018207615.1 Philaenus spumarius
ATGTAACACCGTACTACAGTAAATATTTCTTCAACAATCTCAACCTCGTCCAAAATATACTTTTTGGGCCATTGGAATTAGAAAACAAATACTTCTCTTAGATTCATTTTTGAGTCAAAATATTGAAGTTTCAATAGAAACCAAGCTAAACTGATTCTGGTTTTATAATTAGCCTAGTTTCTAATAATGGATTGACAATATTTTAAAACAAAAGTTGTTTAGACATTTGCCATGTTATTCCTCTCTAACTCTGGGAATCCTCTTCTGGGTTCCTCTTTATTTTATTTTTTTTAACCCACTATATTCCAAGAAATAAAGAGGAACACAGAACTAGAATACTAAAACTGATGTGTCTAGAAAACTAAATATATTAGAATGAGAGAAACCACTGTGACCAGGCACCGACTCACAAACAATGACCTTATTTTATTTTTTATAGTAATGCGATACATAATGTGGTGCAATATATCATTATATGACAATTTTAAAATAAAATTTTTTACTGAAGTAAGTTAGGCCTACCTAGTTTTTTATAATTTTAAAATTAGTAAATTAGTTTATTATCATCTTTAAGTTGATTTATTATTGTTTCTTCTTTACTAAAGCCTAATTCAGGTCTTCAAACCACTTCATAATTTGTTAAACATTTCCCATTTCAAAACAAAAACAATTGATCTAGTGCCCATGAGTCATAATTTTTATATGTCGTTTGTTATTCGCCTAATATACAGGGTGTTTCACGGGAACCCTGACAAACTTCAGGAAATGGTTCCTTGTATCAAGGGAAGAAAAAAATGTTATATAAACATAGGTCCCAAACCCATTTTTTTCGTACTTATAGCTGAAAATAGTTTTTTCCAGATTTCCATGTAGTTCTAGTGTTTTTTTTACCTCTAGACAAAAATTGAGTAGAGATATTGTGTTAAAACTTATATTGGTAGTTGGAGCAGAAAATTCTGCAGACATACCATTGTTTTTTAGTCAGAAAATAACAAAAATTATTCGGTGGTTGCCTTCAAAATTGTAAAATTAATAAAAAAATTAAAGCTTAAAAAATGTTTTTTTTTATTTCACAAGCTTTTATGTGAAAACTAATTGACAACTTGGGCTGCAACCTTACCAAAAGTTGTCAAATTTTATGTAGAATAAGATTTTTTGATTGATTTTTCAATATAAAATTGGTAACAGAAGTAATTGCTATGCATATGTAAAAAGTGTATTGGCCTTATTTTCTAAATCCAACTACTCCCTTAGTGTTATTTAATATTACTATTAATTAACACATGGTTTCAAGCTGTCACATATACAATCACTAATCAGCTGTCTTTAGTCAGCTGATTGACCCCATTGTTGACAGTTTTTATTTGTAAACAATATTTTAGCACTAGCCTTCTTTACGGTAACAATCATTTCAAAATATGTTTACTAACAGTGAGTACGCTGATATGCACTTTGTGTACGGCTTTTGTAATGGAAGTTCAAGAGCAGCTGTTGTTGAGTATGGCAGAAGATTCCCCAACAGGCGTGTACCTAACAGGCAAGTATTTACGGACATGGTATGTCCTAACCTAAAAAACAATGGTATGTCTGCAAAATGAGTTTGGGACCTATGTTTATATAACATTTTTTTCTTCCCTTGATACAAGGAACCATTTCCTGAAGTTTGTCAGGGTTCCCGTGAAACACCCTGTATATATTCCCCAAACTCAACTATGTTAATGGCTAATTTATAAAAAATATCTTTCCTAAAGCCTGTTTATAGTTACAGGTTTTCTTAATACTATTCGTTGTTATTTTAAGTCTCTGTGAGTATTTATAAAAACACGATATTTTAAAATGTAATTTGTAACAAATTTACTGCATTCAATAAATTTGTTTAAATTTATGTTTTTTAAATGCAAAAATTACGAGAAGACTTATCTATAGGCCTACTTATATCTAAAACTAAATCGAAGAATATCAAAATTAAGCATTGATATAAGAAATCTGCTTATACAACAGCATTGAATTCTAACAAATTTTCTTCACTATAATGCCAATTGAGGCTTCCTATAAACACACTAAAAATCCCCCCTCCCAGGAACTTGCCGCCATCTTGTATTTTAAGTCACTTTAAACTTGTTATTATAAGTGAATATATAAACTATTTGTTTTAGTAGTATCAATCGGATCTTTAGGTGAATTCGATATACTCTGAAGAAATATTTAACTGCTCTTTAAAATTATTTATAAAACTCATAATCAATTTCAACTGAAATAATCAGCATTTAGCATTTAAATTATAGAGAAAAGTTATTAACAATCCTCAGTTTAGAAAATATTGAAACAGGAAAAAGTTGTAATCCTACTATTTATCACAAGCAACTCAACTTCAAGCACATAATTCAAAACAAAATAAAAGTTGATGAGTTTATTTAGCATGAAGTGTTTATTTGATAGTTAATTTTATACAAATTACGGCTACGTGTTTTCACAACAACCATATTGCTAAATCCACTGCAGTCAACTAGATTTAATGTAATCTTCGTTAAATAGATTGTAATTGAAGTAATCTGAAGTTTGGAATGTAATCGTCAAAGTCCAAGTTTTGTGAGGTTAGGGATGTACAAAGGTATAAGTCAAGAATACTGTACTTATTTTTGGTAATTAGAATACCAGCGTTTAGGTTATTACTTTTAATAGTCTTGGAAGATAAATGGTGACTATTTTGAACCTTAGTAATACGTTTAAAAAAAAGTTGTTTTGTTTAGATCACCCGAGCAGTCCGTAAAAAGAGCAAACGAATCAGTTTAGACACACACGGAAACCCCACAATTTCTTACCTAAAGAAACTAAGGAAAGTGTTTTTTCATTCTTCATTTAACTTTGGAAAATTGACCAAATTGGTTATTGAATGAAATCATATACTATAATCAATGTTTGTTAAAATTGTGACTTTTGAGTAAAATGGTTAATTAGTAGTAAATAAAAATACGCAAACCGTTTATTGTCACCAATTGAAACGGAAACAAAAAATATATAATTATATTTTTAAACGATATTAGTAAACGAGCTATAAAATGATGATACCTATGTTTGAATTAAAAATGTCTTCAAAGTTGCATCCACTACCAAAATATGCCTTTTAGAGCTCTGAAATATGAAATAATATTTTATGTTTAGATTTATTGTTTAGTTATTTATTGTTTAGATATAGCCAATACTAAGGATAATTTTCATTATACACATTGTCTAAATAAACATTAATATTTTTTATTAAATCCAAAATATCTTAACATAAAAGTTGTATTAGTTGTAAAGTTGTATAAGAGTTGCGTAAAATTTTAACTAGCTTTTAAACTAGTACTGTTGATAAAAAACAAATTACGAAACTAAACCACTACTTTGATCAATTCCTTACCATCAGTGGATAGTTATTATTAATGCATTTTGTGTAGCACAAGACTTATACGGTCTGTTATTATTCAAGTTTTTTTCTCTTCTGATGTGGAGTCATTGTTGAGCATTCTTTATAAAACAAAAATATATGAATTTTAAAAAGTTCACCAGAAATTTGTAGGTAGTTTATACATTTCGATTGAAATTTGCATTTTAGTTCAAAGGCCATGCAATGCACTAAACTGTAGACAAACGAGTAAACGTACCTTAATTTTTGTTCGTATTAGCTTTTGAAAATCATTTTAATATACAGGGGGAAACTTAAGTGTACTTCGCACGACAACAAACTTACAACTTACAAACAAATATTGTATAGATTCCTAGTAATCACAAACATAACCAATAAATTAAAAATATACATAATTAATTGATTGAAAGTATTAAATCAGATGTTAATTGAAATATTATAGTAAGAAGATGATTACTGTACCAGCACTGAAATGATGTTCAATGGGCTTATTCATGTATTTCAAGTAGTCAGATAGCTTTTTTAAACTATTTTATTCTTAAAATGTCTTTAAATTATTTGTATATTTTAGAATATACAAACATTCATTATATATGAAAATCATTAAGGATCACCCACTTCAATGTGATCAACAAAATAAATTTGTTGTTATTTTTAACTTTTTTAAACCTTTGAAATTAAGGTTAAATTAAACACTTAACCTACGTTTACAGTATACATTTCTTTGAAAATAACCCCATCACCAAACTATGCCTTTTTACTAGGCACTGGGATGTAATTTAAAAAATATTTCTCTTTGATTTTTACTTTCTCCCCCCCTATACGTAGTATATGGAGAAAGTATTGTTTACGTCCAAACTTTCGAATTTGAATTTTTAGTGGAATTATCTCTTTTGGTGCCCCTTTTCCCAAAAATATTTTTAGTGAAATAATTTGTTTTGGTGCTCTCTGAACCCAAATTACTATCATTGGACCATTGGACCATTACTGAGTACTAACATTGGACGTGTCAAGTCGTTTCAAATGTGATATGGCCATAAATTCAATAACAAAAACATAACTACAAAATAAATTATAAAATAAATAAATAATTGTATTATAAGAACAAAATATGACGGACAAAACTATTAGGTCTACGTTCTGTTGAACAGTACACTTGTAAGACGTTAAACCTATTTTGCAGTAGGTTTTGGAAGAAAAATTTAACTATAAACAATTTTTCTGCACGTAGACGTTTTCAACAATCAATGCACCAAATACTTTTTACTTTAAAATGGAAAGATTCAAACTATTTTCTTTGGACTTAGGATCACATTCGTGGAGCCAAGTCTTGCCAATTATTTTCAAACCAACTACATCAAAATGAAATTGTCTTCAAAGGTTCTTACATTTCCTTTGCAAGTATATTTTAAACATAACATAAGAACCTAATCTAAAATTATCAAACCATATTGTAGAAATGTTAACAACGCCGGTTTGTCCTAATAGTAATACTCTATGTCTGAAGAAATGAAATTAACAATAGAAATATTGCTGACAATTATTACCCTTGTGGCAGCCCCTCGACCCTAACGTAGAGTACGTTCACTCTAACAACATTGTTTCGTTATATAGACCTATTCTACAAAATAATTGGGATTTTTTAAAGTTGAAATCATGAAGGTTAAATTGAGGACATACGTAAACGTTTACATTTTAATTTTTACTGTAAACGATTTAGTTGGAATTGGGTTTAGTATTTTTAGTAAATCAATAAAGTACATGTGTTACAACATGATTTGACGAAAATTATGGTGCTATTATGTGCTAAAATATTTTTGTGTTTGTTCAATTCTAGAGACTCTTAGAATCAATTTTACGTTTCAGTTAATTCAAGTTTCATCTTATTGTAAATTGAGCATCTGTCAGTTGCAAGATATCTGTAATATAACAAATCTTTTAATTTCAAAGATATAAAAAAATTATTTAAGAACGAAAAGAAAACCAGAAATTTATTTCGGCATATTTAGTTATTTGAATAAACTGTCCATGCACTAATTCTACTTAAAAACTTTTTGAAATAGTTCACACATTTTAAAATTGCTTTTGTTATCACATTATTATGTAAGCTTGAATTACATGTTATCTACCTTATTTCGTATGTGGATGAAACTATGTTACAAAGATAGGAAACATTTTTATAATTTTGTAACCTGGTTGTCAACCTGCTTCACCGTATTGTTTTGTCTGAGACATGGATCGAACAGCATGAGGTTAGTCTTTATCGATTGCAAAATTTTGTTTCAGATTAAAAAAGAAATCACGACTATAGAGCCGGTGGTATTTTGGAATACGTTAAAAATTGTATACATTATGAAACATATTGCGTAAATTTTGTTACTGCAGACGTACTGCAACTGCGGTTTTAATGTGGCACAAGAAAAAATTGATTTATTTTCACTTTACAGATTGTATCTTGTGTGGCGGTTCGGATATATTTATGGAAGAATTACATTTTTTTATTTAGCTGTATAGTAAATGCGACCAAATTTTAATAGGAGATGTTCATCTAGATTTATTAACAACAATAAACAAAGAAATAATTACACCACACTTTTGCCAAATTACGGCTTTGAAATATTATTAAAAGAACCGAGAACCGTAGTAAATAATTTAGCAACGTGTATTGATCATGTGTGAGTTATAATAAACGATATGTTTAAAGTAAATATTAAATCCGATATTCTAGATATGACATTATAGATCACTACGCAATAGTTTTAGTCCTATTGTTATCACAAGTTTATAAATTGCAACCTCAAGCCAGGCCTGTTCAAGTTATTGCCTATAAACTAAACAAACACAATGTTTTGACTGATTTTTTAAATGTATACAATGGTACAAATATAAATTCTGCTTTTGAAACATTTTTTGAAATATTGGAAAACAATATAGATTTATGCGTATATTACAAATTCCTGACGTCTATAAAACAAATTTTATTAAACCCTGGATTACGAACTACTTATGTTTTTAAATTAAAAAAAGCAACCAGCTACATAGACGATTAGAAACATCCAAATGACCCAAAAATAAATGAAAGTTTTAGAAAATGTAAAAGTTGAGATACAGGTTGACATAAAGGAGGCTAAATCATATTAGTACTATACATTATTATATGTTTAAACACAATGTTTAAACATTGTAAAGGAAATTCAAGGTTGCTAAATGAGGTCAAGGGTCAAAGACGCGAGTCTTGAAAAGGTAGGCTTTACATTTTCTAAAGGAAAATGGAACTGATACTACTGCTAATGAGTTTTATTCTTATTTTTTTAATTCTGTAAATGTTATTAGGACACCATTTCTAACAAATTGTTCTACATTTTCAATGTACAATGGTCATTTTGGACAACGAAACGAAAATGTTTATATTTTTAACAAAAGTAACACCGGACGAAGTTGAGAAAAAGATCCGTGAGCTAAAGTAAGGCAAATCTCCAGAATTTGATGGTGTAAGTGCATCTTTGCTCAAGGCTATCAACATTCACATAACGGATGTAGTATAATTTTTAATAAACCTAACTTTTGTGACTGGCATGTTTCCTGATAGACTTAAAGAGGCCCTAGTTGTACCAATTTTCAAAAAAAGTGACAGGGAAATAGTTGCAAACCTATTCCTCTGATATCTCTGTTTCCAAAGGTTTTTGACAAAGTGCTAAAGTTCATAATAATGGTTTTTTTTAAAGAAATGTTTTAGCAATAATCAGTTTGGGTTTAAAAATTGTTTTGGTACTGAAGATGCACTCTTAAAATTTAGTTCCTCTATTTATGATGGCTTAAATATAGTAAATGTGTAACAGGGAATACATGGATCTTCTGGATATAAAAAAAAACCACGCAATATCTATTATGTATACAAGGTCCTATAGATGTTTTACATACGGAGTGGATATACAACGTTAGTACATAACCCAGATATAATGAAACTCCGGAGTTGTGCGCCACATCCTGTATTAAAGACAAATAAGATTTTTTGCGAAATTTTATTAATTCATCGGTCAGCCCAAAACTTTTAAACAATATACCTGAATATATATATATTAAAAAAATACAAATTCTTAAACGTTTTTGATGATTTGAGGCACATTTTAGACGATACAGCGAGCACTTTAAATATTACAACTTAATGGTCTGTTTAGTGGCGGTCATCTTGGGGTAAGAGCAATGTTAAATTTAAAACCATTTATTTTGTATTTTTTTGCAAAGTCTCGTTTTAACCACAGTCACAATACGCATCCGTTTTGAGTTTCACATTTAAAAAAAAAAATCCCTTTTATTTTTCACGTCATTGACTTTTTTTAAGTACCAAGTTTTTGATTTTTTCTTTGCACAGTAAAAATTTATAATTAAAAGTGAATCGCAAGCCGGATCAGCAATTTTATAAAGAATATTCAGTTTTTTTCAGCACTCAATTAAAAAAGATGGATTTATAAAATGTATAGTTTTCTAGATTTAACATTGAACATTTTCAACTGCCTCTTTTTTAAACATATTCTTGCATAAAAACAAATATTTAAAGTAAAGTGTACCTTATTTTTTTGTGGTAGCCTAAATGGATTGTTGTTAAATTTTACAGGACAACAATTTTACTGGTAGACAATTTTACAGGATAAATTAATTGATTGAAACTCGAAAATACAACAACTCTAATAATAATAAAATAATATTAAAGTGATAAACAGATAGTTAGTCTATATATACCAATTATCCTTAAGGAATCTTACAAAACTTAAAAGCAAATTGTATTGAAATCTAATTATAAATAGGTACCACAAATAACAATTTGTCCCAATTTGAAACATTTAGAAAGTTTTAAAAATTGTCAATTTAGTTGATAAAATACCTCTGTATTATCCAAAACATTATAAGAAAAGCTTTTACAGCTGAAGCAAATGCTGTCAATTGCTTTTACAGAAATGTTTTCCGACTTCAAACACTAAAATTAAATTGAAAAAAAATAATAATAAAATGACTAAAGTATTAAGTTCTTAAAATGACAAGTCTGGCTCATGTCTGATTAAATTTTTATAAGTTCCGAAGTTCGGAAGATATCGTGAAAACTGTGTAAATGGATTTATTCTTTTCAAAAAATATATATAATTCGTATTAATCAAGTAATTATTTTTATTTTTAACATTAGGTAAAAATAAGTGCCAGATTCTTGTTCAGCATCCCAAAAAACAATAGGAAAATGAGTTTTACGAAAATCGGTAAAGAAATGAAGAACTTACTATAATTTGCATATCGTCTATTGTGTAGAAGTAAAATATTAAACCAATAAACCATTTAATATACAATGCAGTAAACAATAAACAACCCTCCCTCAACTATGAATAGATAGCAGGTAGAAGGGTAAGTAGGCAAGGCCGGGCCGGGCCGATGGCAGGGTGCAGTTAGGAAAGCGAGCGAGTGAGAATGGCCGGTTTAAAACTTACAAAACTATCTAAATAACGGTACTTTGTATATAACTTGTATAAAACAGATCAACTATTGATGGTCTCAGTTACGACGCTAAGTTGGGTGTATAAGAAATTGTATAAGTTTTTTGTAATTGGGTCCCTTATTTGTTGGTTATGAAATGTTGATCCGATGCTCGAACACGAAAGAGCCACAATAAATGTTGATCGAAAACGATCAACCTACCCTGGTTAAAAATAACAGCAAAAGCAACAAATGATTACGTGAGAAATCTATATATATATATATATATATATACATATATACATATGAATTTTAATGACACCCCAAAACGTGTTCTGGGGACCATGATCGGTGCTCATTTGCTACTCCCGACCTTGGGTCTCACCATAAGGGCCACTGCAATAGCTCATTTTTCCTATGGAAATTCGGTAATGATTCATAATGTTGTTGAAAACCCTAATTGCTTCACTGATAAATGTACATTTTATGTTAACGGTTTTGTTAATAAACACAATTGCCGAGTTTGGGCAGGAATACTTGGCGACACTATTGCGGGACCTGTGTTTATTGAAGGGAGAATTGTACTTAGATTTGCTAGAAAACACTATTCACCCTCTTATTGTGGAAACACTTGAAAACCAGGTAAATGAAGTAGGCCAGTTAAATTTAGATGCAGATATGCTTTATTTTCAACAAGATGGAGCTCCAGCACATTATGCTCTTCCTGTATGACAATGGCTGGATGCACACTACCGGAGCACTAGATTGGTAGAAGAGGATCAATTGAGTGGCCGGCAAGGTCTCCAGACCTAACACCTTTAGATTTTTTTTGTCGGGTCACTTAAAATCAGTAGTTTTTAAAACAACTCCCACCGGTATTCAAGACTTGAAAAACAGGATTACTGCTGAGTGCAGGGGCTTAACCAGAGAAACTTTTAGAAAGGTTAGGCAAGAATTTGAAAATAGTATATATTATTGCATGAACAACAATGGCTATCAATTTGAACATTTGATTTGAAGTTTACAAAGGATTTACAACAGTATTCAGTGAGTAATTTTGTTGTTATTAGCAGTAAGTAGTAGTTAGTAATTGTTGTGTAAGAAATAGCATTATTGGCTGCTGATACCAAACGGCTTGACCGATTTCAATTTTTTTTTCACCAAAATGCAGCATTTTTTATGAGTTTCAATTTGAGGCGTCACAAGGTATATGTTGCCATTTCAAAATTTTGACTTTAGGTAAGGGGCGAGCATCCACATTTTGAAAATATATATTTTTTTTTATTCCCCCAATTAGTACTAGACACTCCCATTTACAGAATTTTGATAATTGGCCTATAAGTAGTTTAATACGAGTTTGAAGTTTTCAAATGAACACCCTGTATATGTCCGTAATGAATTCACAATTTACTACTCAAGTTCAAAGCACAAAAGAAATGAATTACAAAACAAGAAAGTATCCCGAAGCTACTACACATAATACATGTCTGATATTTGAACTATGTTGATTTTAAATTAGGTTAGTTCTTATTCAATTCATTAAAATATGAGCACATTTATATTTATGAATTCTTAATCTCGGTGTAAGGTATCATGCCGGTTTCATCCAAATTTAGTACAATTAAATATAAATAAACAAATAACACATTATAAACCTATAACTATAACACTTACCTAAAATATATACATATAAAGCTCAATCAAATAAAAGAAAAATTATTTTAGCACAACATATTATGTTAAATAATACTTGAAGAGTTAGGCCCTATTGTATTTAAACTTATAAGCTTTTTGAAGTCTGAAATATCTTAAAGCTAATGGGATGTATAAAAGGTTAGATCTCACCAAATGTTGAGTTTCTTATCTGCAGGTTTTATTGTGACCACTATATTATAACTTTCATTATTTATCATCATGTTTATAGATGTCCCAGGTTAGTTATGGTATTTCTATATTCAATAGAATGGAGCCACATTAGTGTTCGACTGTACTCAACCAAGACTTAGGTCATACTGATCCAATAATACCATTTCTCCTTGGGCTTTCTTCAGAATAATGTCATATTTATTTATTTAACTTTACTAGGTTTTTTACATATAAATAAATATTGAGCTTGACTCGTGAGAAGATATACTTGATAGAATAAGCTTAGGACACAACATTTCACAACTAATACGTTTATTACTCAAACGCGTTACTAAGTTTGACTATTGTAGCTCGTGCATCACTGAAGATGGCGACTTTGTCGTTGAAATGCGATTGAGTTAATGAACGTATTAGTTGTGAGATTTTGTGTTCTAAGTTTATTATATCAATTAGGTATTTTTCACTTACAATTAAACATTTAAATTTCTATATTTATAATTTTGACCGTGGTGTTACTTAAAAATAAAATTGTATGACAATTATGGAATATTAAGGACTATTTATTTATACGCTCAAAAATTGGAAATCATTATTTTTCAAAGGAAAACGGATGTTTAGGAGTTTACCATTTGAAAGATCGAAATAAATGAGTAGAATATTTTTGAACCAATCACATCGCTAGGCTTTCTCTTACTCGTGAATACTGCTTTTCCTAACTGAAATATGGCAAATGATTTTGGTTTTCTTCGTCAAATTCAAATTATTCTTTTGGGTAGTTGTATTAACTTATTGCACTACTTGAAATACTGATTTCTTTCAGAATCATTTAATATTCGTAGTTTTGTGATATCTGCTTGTAATAAAAAGATATTTATGAAATTTAGCTCCCTTTTACAAGATTTTTGTCTTTATGAAATAGGCAGAATTCATGTTAAAATGTTTAATTTTGATGATGTTTCTGTGAATCTGTTTATGTTGGGGCATGTAATGAATTATTTAGGATATAAATATTATGAGTTTTATTAGTTGTTTGTTCTAGAAATTAGTTTTGCCTTTTTAGTTTTGCCGCTTAGCATGCCACTGGACCTCTCTGGTCGCAATTTGAAACAGATCGTGTTTTATTTTTGACATTCAATTCTCTTTATATTTCCAGTTGAAACCAAGTGTCTGAGGATGGTCTGTTACATACTACTTCAACTTTATGACTTGTGATTGCATACTACACATTTTTTATTTTGCTTTTCTTTGCAGGGATGAAGCAGTCAGCGAATAAA
>JAGFPH010023337.1:0-12006 GCA_018207615.1 Philaenus spumarius
CTATCGGGTAAATATTGTGCCTTACCATTACACACGATTAAAAAAATAGATTTTAGATCCGAGTACCATGGCCAAAAAACGCGCAGTGAGTTTCGCCCAAATCGATCTATGTATCCCTTTTAGGCCTACGTAAATTATTAGCTATACACCGATAAACGCTAAAAATCCCATTTTCCGCCAATTTCTAATCACAACTCCCAAACGAACATAAAAATTAAAAATCAGGTTTCGAGGTGATATAACATCTACGAGTACATTTCACATTATTGCATACTGTTTTGATATATATTTAAAGGTTAAACCAGCGTATACAGTAAACTAAAACACAGACAATCTTGCCAAAGTGTTAAGCTTTTGATCCAAATCGGTTGTTTTATTTATAATAATCGCTAGTCAAGTCCGTTCGCAAAACACCTAATTTTGTCCGCAATTTTTACATTTTTTTTTTTTGTAAATAGTAACCCTAAATACTTCCAGGATAAAAAAAGTAGCCTAGAATAATCTCTAAAAAGTCCTCTACATGCAAATGAAAGTTTTGTCAAAATTGGTTCAGCCATTCCGGAGATTAGCATGGACAAACAAACAGATAGACAGACAAAAACTTAAAAAAATGGGTGTTTAGGTTTTCGTAAAGTGTGAATAACCCTATGAGGTTAGAAAAAAGTATTTATTTCGAAATCTCAGACAGACACTTCAATTTTATTTATATCTATAGACTAGCTGACCCGTACGGCGTTGCCCGTGGTGGTTGGTATTCTCAGTCTTTTTAACGTAATTGTATTATTTTTAAGTGTTCAGTCAGTGAGTGGTATTTGGCTTTTATATATATAGATCTTAAATAATAAAATCACTATTGTCATAATAATAAAAGCTCTGAAATTATGATTTTAGTAACTTTGATCACCCCAAACCCCTCCTAAAATTTCGAAATTTTTCATACCCTTTCTTAGTGAGTGCCTATAGCCCTAGAGGAAGCTACATACCAAATTTCATTCCAATCCGTTCGGTAGTTTTGAAGAAATCGTGATTTAATAACTTTGATCCCTCCAAACCGCCCCTAAAATTTCAAATTTTTTTAAACCCTTTTTTAGTGAACACTTATAACCCTAGAGGAAGCTACGTACCAAATTTCATCCCAATCTGTTTGGTAATTTTGGAGACATCGTGATTTAGTCATTTTTACCCCCCAAACCCCCCTAAAATTTCCAATTTTTTAAAACCCTTTTTTATTGAACACTTATGGCCCTAGAGGAAGCTACATACCAAATTTCATTCCAATCCGTTTGGTAGTTTTGAAGAAATCGTGATTTAATAACTTTGATCCCCCCCACAAACTCCCCCTAAAATTTCGAATTTTTTCAAACCCTTTCTTAGTGAGCACCTATGGCCCTAGAGGAAGCTACATACCAAATTTCATTCCAATCCGTTTGGTAGTTTTGAAGATGTCATTTTTTAATAACTTTAAACCCCCAAAACCCCCCTAAAATTTTTATTTTTTCAAACCCTTTCTTAATGAGCATCTATGGCCCTGGAGGAAGCTACATACCAAATTTCATTCCAATCCGTTCGGTAGTTTTGAAGAAATCATTTTTTAATAACTTTGATCCCCCCAAAACCCCCTAAAATTTTAAATTTTGTCAAACCCTTTCTTAGTGAGCACCTATGGCCCTAGAGGAAGCTACATACCAAATTTCATTTCAATCCGTTTGGTAGTTTTTGAGGAATCGTGATGAGTGAGTCAGTGGTATTTCGCTTTTATACAGGGTGTATCAGAGCGGGTGGCCGGCTTGTATAGCATTTAAACGAGAATACTTAGACATTTATACTGATAACCCCCTATTTCGACCTTAAGGAATTCAGGAAAAATGTTTTCAACCCTCTAAAATGCCCCAAAAGGGTATTTTTGGGGATGGGGGTTGGTATTCTCGTTTCAATGCTATACAAGCCGGCCACCCGCTCTGATACACCCTGTATATATAGAAGATATAGATATAACCTATGTTTTCCAACTTCATAATATTTGTGTAAATGTAGGTTATGTAAGGTAAGATAAAATGTGTATTATGTAATTAGTGTTTAAATTATTATTTACAACCTCACTATAGATGTTCTCCTTAAGCCTAATCAAAATAACAAATCTACACCTGCTTATTGCGAATTTCAACGATTGTACAATCATGTTACATTGTATAATTATTATAATTCGTTCTATTTAACAACACATTATTTCATGTTTTACATAAAGTATTAATCAATATTTTTACCAAACAAAATTCTTTTAATAGAACAGAACTTTTTAAACGAAGATCGACTCCACAGCAAGAGCAATGCATATTCGAGATTCATCAGGGTATCTCTACCAGATCTTAAAAATTGAATTTCTTGACATTTTTGGGACTTTAAGGAGACCTCAATAAAAATTTTACCTCAATTTCAAGCAAATCAAAATTTATATTGACATCTTACGAAAATGTACAGATATAAAAATCTTTGAACAATTCTGACTAAATAAAAAATATTTTTTTAACAACACCGAAAATAAGCCATTACACAAACACGAACGAGAACAGTTCGTAAAACTGAACAAATATTTCGGATCATTGTTTTAAAAGATTCGCTTCTCCCTTTTCCGGTTCTAGAAGAGCTTGTTTGCTAGGTGACAGTTTAAGAACTGGTTTATTACGATTCACAGTTCTTACAATTTATTATAATATCGATCAAATGAATGGCTCTAGGTGAATTGAACTGAATCTTTAAATAGATTTGAACTTTGAATCAGAGTCGTCACTTTTACACGGGCGATTCAGTAAAGGAAATGGTGACCTTAGACAGGAAATGGTGACCTTAGACAAAAAAATTGACTTTTGTGACCTTTTATCCAATCCATGACTTTTTGTGGACTTTCATGACTTCTGTTGATTGGTAGACCACCCTGTTTATATATTTAAATCAACATTTTGAAAACTTTGGTTTCCTTTTCTTTATGACTTAAGCAAGTAAGGATTGTTTCCAAAAGCAGATACCGTATATTACAAAATTGTCAAGATTCACACACAGTCCTGCGAGCGGGTAAGAGCAGCGACTTCCAACCTTATGAATTATATGAAGAATTACAAAAAATGACTCCAAATTTACTCGACTTTATTAAAGATGTGAAAAAGTTGCTCTGATGCATAAAAAAACTTTAGTACAGTCATTGTTAAACTTATGATGAATCATGTTAACTGTACCAGTACTAATGACACCCGGTGTGGACAGTGTTTTGTCACCCCCACCCCTCTCACAGCATCAACACCGACGCACTCCTACCTAATAGTTTACACCTCTCGCGCCTCTAAATTTATGGGAAAAAGGCCTATTTGCAATATTTTCTCAATCTACAAAAAATTAAAGATACATTTTTTTAATGTATTTTCTCAGCTACTTTGAAAGAGTTCTTAAATTCTACATGACATTAACAACATTTGATAGGCTCATATGTTTTACGCTTGAACATATTTTTTTATTTACATAAAACTTTAATAATTGTTATAAGCAAATAGTTTTATACTGTATTTACAGGGGTAGTATTAAAATAAATATTAACAAATTTTAATAATTATATTTATGTGCGTTTTGTTTTCCCAATCAGTTGATTTTTTCAAACTTGGAAAAGACAGAGTTTTGTACAATACACTGGTTTTTGTATGTAACAGTCTTAATACATACACTGTACGCCTACATCTTTTTACAGAATATTTTTGAAAGAAACTGAACTTAAAAAGTTGTTTAACTAAAATTAATGTTTTGAATAAACTGTATTTATATCAAACCTAGACCAAACGTATAATCATTGGTTCTGAAGTCAGTGTTATGTTTAAAATTTAATCACGCAGACTACATCCTTGCTTTTAATTCAAATCCTTTTACGCAATTTCTGCTCGGCAAACCTAGATATTATATAAAAATCAATATTTTTAGCTACAGAATTTTCAATTGAAAGGATAGCTAACCTACAAAGCCTTGCCAGGCTCATGGTGGATCTTCATAAGTTTGAGTTTTGAAAAACATCTCTTACAAGAAGCTACATACACCTGGTGCGGGCCGCACCCCACCACAGTTGGCGACACAACCGGTTGGCAGTTTCACCTACTGAAGCCGATATATCATCTAAGTCGGATTATGAATTTATGATACACTTATTAACGAGTTCAGGAAAGCTAAAAGGTGGAAATTTCTGTTTTTTTAATTTTACTTCATATAATTAACAATAGTGATGCTTGCAACTTTTGTATGAACGAAAATCCAAGCAAAATTTGTGTAATTGTGTTATTTGTGTAAAAATAGTTTATATTTTGAATATTACAAATAATGTAAAAAAAAAACACAATTTATATTGCAACTTTATTTTAATCAAAAATATTTTTGCTTTAAATAATATTTGCCCCCTCGTGTCCCCCGGGGGCCTTGCAAACTCACAAAAGTCATCTAGCCCACATCAAATTTAGGTCTTACCCAGCTTCTTACGATATACAATATAAAGTAAATTATTGTGTCGGTAAAAAAGCTCCAGAGTGGACACGATCACACACTGTGACATTAAATTGTATTAAGGGGGCTTAGTAAATAACTTTTCTAGTTTTTATTTTTTTCTTATAGCCGGGTCTTTTCTGCACATTTGCATGTGTATGATAAGTTATACTTTGAGTCAGAATAAGTGTAGAAACTATTAGTTTAGTAAGTGAACGCACTTTAACAAAATGAGCATAAATACATTCATCAGGAAATCAGCATGGTTATAGTATCGCATATTACAAATATTAGTGTTGAAGTAAGTTATTTTGAGTTATCTTGTTGGATACACTGAGAACATTTATTTCCCAGCTGTTTTTTGTAGTTCTGTTTATGTTACATTGTAAACAAACTGTGATTGTGTGATTTTTATTTTAACGTATAGGCCTACTTTATTTGCGATTTCCTGAAAGTTTAGTTTTCAAACTTTGTGCACACTTTTCTCAGGAACCAGTAGAGATAATAAACTGAAATGTTTACCATGTATTAGAGGCATGGGTATGCACACTTTAACACAGGGATTTAAAAATACGTTACCTAGGTTACGTTTAAAAATAGAATATTTAATAAAAAAAATAGGCTACACATAAAAAAATCATAAATTTCTATAAACTTAATTTATTGCCAAAAGCCTGCGTTGAAGGCAATAAACGCCTGCGTTAAGGTATATGGGAGACATACCTATAAATATATGTACAAAATTTGAGAGTTATAGCTTTAACGGTTTTTGAGAAAAATGTGCACCAAAATGGCTAATTTAACATTGCCGAAATAGGACCTGCCGAGTCCCCTAAATGTTAGTTTTATTTGTTCGTTAAACGTGTAAAGCGTTTGTAAGTTCTGATGATGCCTGATATTTAGGTAAAAAGCTGTCAAATATTCTTGCTGAGGCAAGAAATAGATTTAATATATTATAGATAAAGTAGACTAAGCGTAGCCTTGCACTTACACTGGAACAAAATCTAAAACCTCGATCTCATCAAACTCCTCCTCCACCGCAGGAGGTTCACCGCATACCTCGGGATCCATGGCTGAACACTCACTACGACCGCTAAGACTCTGTCAACTCATTTTACAAGCTTCCCAATCAACCAATCTTGTCCAATTAATAATGTGCGATCGGTTAATTCCTTCAATTGCTTCAATCGGTTACTTGTTTAATTATTAATTAGGTATTCTAATGTGAACCCGTTCAAATCCTAGTTAAAATAATGCTTAATATATTTAAGTTGAATATTTATTCTTTCTTTCGACAAAAATTAATTTTTATAACCAGAGTTAAAAGGTACGTACAGATGATTCAAATATGCAGGATTTAATTTCAAACCTTTCTTAGTTACTGCCCAGGGGCTGAAACTCAAATGTTAATAATCCATTTATTTAAAAAAGTTTGCTAAAACTTTGTGTCTTCAGACAATCCGTCTGGGGCTTATTCTAAAGCTCACATCCATAGATGTCCCATCAATACTTTGTGTAAATCAATACCAGTGCTTTATTGAAGACTAGGGGCTCTGCAAATGGAAACGGATTACAGTAGGCTGTTGTACAATATTTTTACTGAAATGACAATTGATTACAACAGAGGTACTTGGATCGGAGTAGGGTGGAGGGGATGCGGTATCCTAGATCCTGACTTAACCCTCCCAGTGGCAGACTGCCCAAAGTGACGTTCTCCCAGGCGCAAGATGCAGCTATTTCGACAATTAGCGAGAATTTGCATACATTTGCATTTTCGATTAATTAGTTCACTTAGAATTATCAATCGTAATAAAACCGGCACCATTGGAAAGAAAATGAATTAAACTTTAATTTTTGTATTTAAAACTTTTTCGTAAAACGTATATTTACATACGTAATCATCGTTTCAAAATTGTAGAATGTCAAACAGCTGTTTTCCGTGCAACATCGCGATGTTAAGAACGCAAAACTTCATCATTTTCAACGGTCTGCAACTCCTCACAGTTGTCAATTGTCACAAAGATCATCACAGCATTGGATTCATTAGACTTTTATCTTTCAAGTGGTATTTTTAAATCATCTGTGACTAGATTATGGTTATGAGATCTAGAATTCAGAATAAAGGCTTGTTATTGGTCTAAGATTGGGCCAATAAGAAAGCATTTTGTAAATCGATTTTTACTATCAGAAATCGATTTATTCATAAGATATTTAATATACTGATTTAAAGAGAAAATTCCAACGTTTATTCTATGTTCAGTTCAAATAATTTAGGTGAAATTTAGTTGGCACAGACATAATGTAAATGAAGCGGTCTAAAACCTAATAAGCAATAAGCATTTTACACTCTGATCTCAAAGCGTTCACTGTAAGTTTTATTCGTCTTGATATTTTAGTGAATTGAAAGTGTTTATAGTTTATAAAATAGTGTTATATTGTGTTTTAGTTATAAATAAATAAGTGTAGATTGTGTTTGAGTGAAATTAGGCTTATAACAGTGTTCTAATAAAACGGTAAGTTAAAAAATAACATAGCCTAGAAATAAGGTTTTAGGTTAAATTGCCGCTTTGATATTTTGATTTTTCACTACAAAATGTAAAGTTATTTGAAACTGGGTAGAATTCTATTCGATTCTACATTTCATTCTCAAATTTTTGGTATAAAAAAAACATTGAAGTAAAAAATTTTTAGGCCTAGTCACTTTGAACTTAGTCTGATTTGCAGGTTATGTAGTAAAAACATTCAAAGTGTTATTTTGAACTAAACAATTGTGAAATTGAAATATATTTTTACATATCTATTTAGAACTAAATTATAAAACTTTTGTGTATTTTGAAAAATTTACAAAAATGTTTTACTATTTTTCATGTAGGCATAAAGTTGTTTTTTTTTTTCCTTCTGTTACTAAACATTTTTTTGCTTTCTAAGCTAATAACTTTTACAATTTCAAAAGAAACTAATTTTTAGTGGCATATTTGAATTCTTTGAAGTTTCTTCTACAAAAAAGCTATGGAACACTTTTGGGTTAGGGTTTATTTACTATTTTTGGCGAAATTTTAAAAATATGCTTGCAAAACGCTAAAAACAGGCTTTTTAATTTTAGCTTTAACCATGCCACTTGGAGGGTTAACGCATACACAGTTAGGTCAGGTTTTTTGTGTGAATGACAGGATTTTTGTATATAATAGTGATATAAAAAACCTAACCTAAAAACGTTGTTAGTTTTAGAATTAACCGATTCTAAATTTCCCAAGTAGGTTGCTCTGGTAATAAATGGTATTTTGGTTAAGCATAGCCCTAACCTAAAAAATTGTGCTAAGCTTTTGATCCAAATAAGCCGTTTTATTTATAATGCGTAACAACAGATGTTTGAATTTCAATACAGTAAGAATAACAAACTGATTGTAAATTTGATAAGCTTGTTGCTAAGGTAATGAATGTAAGTGCATCCAACAAACATGTTTTGCTAAACTTTAGAACCGAATCAGCTGTTTTATCTGTTATTGGGCTGACAAATCCCAAATTTTTTCCATAATTTTTACATTTTTTTAAAATAGGAACCCTAAATATTTCCTAGATTAGTCTAGGAAAAAGTAGCCTAGATCAGTCTCTGAAAAGTCCTCTACCTGCAAATGAAAGATTCGTCAAAATTGGTTCAGCAATTCCGGAGATTAGCACGGATAAACAAACAGATAACAAATTCTAACGGGCGAATAACCATGAGCTTAGAAAATCATTATATTTTGAAATTACAGACAGACAATTCAAATTTATTTATATATATGCATAGAGTAAGCTGGTTTTATTGAAAAGCAAACAGGTGGTTCTTTACATTTTAATGAACAGGTGTTTTTAAGGTTATTTAAGGTTAGACCTAGACCTGAATAAAACATTTTGAAAATAGTTTGCACTCTTGTTATTTTATAAACCTTATAACTTGATTTAGCTTCAAGGTTATGATCAATCCTCCATCTTTGTATTTAAAAAATAATAATAATAAACACCTATAGGTAAACAAACAATTTAATTTTTTTATAACATAATTTTAAAAATAAACATTAATTCCCGTGTTCATGTTCTTACAACGTAATGTAAATACTCCTAAGGGTCGGCTCTAGTAAAACAGAAAGCAACCTGCGACTCCAACGTAGCGCCGATAGGTTATGCGGACATTGCTCATCCTAAATCCATTTAAAACCCACAATTGTTCAAATAGCGTTTTTAAAAAAATACCAAACTCTTGGGGACAAAATTCTTCATCCAAATGGCTTGGTAATTTTTCGCTATAATTAACAGTTTCAACGTAAACAAATATTTAAAATCACCCTATAGCGGCGGTAGGTTACACGGACATTGCTCAGCCTAAATCCATTTAAAACCCGCAATTGTTCAAATAGCATTTTTTTTAAATACCAAACTCTTGGGGACGAAATTCTTCATGCGAATGGCTTGGTAGTTTTTCGCTATAATTAATAGTGACAACATAAAAAAATATTAAAAATCAATGTTTTAAATTGTTAATAAATATCAAACAAAATGTTTTTCTTAGTTTTGGAAAAGCCATTTGCATGCATATTGGCCATAGCTTTAAAATGACATATCGTTCATAATTATCCGATCAAAAATAATGGAAAAATTTGGATTTTAATTTAACATTGGTCTTATGGAGTGTCAGCCAACATGGCCGACAGCTAGAGCCGACCCTTAAGAAAACGTCGTAGCAACAGGTCTTGGTTGCTACGCGCAGACTGACAATATTGAAGTGACCAACGACCTATTTAGTAAAGTTGTTCTTAACATTATTAGTGAACATGAATACAACACAAGACCATGAGGAAAAAATTAGACTCATCATCGAGGAGCCTTCATTGAAATAAACACGAACTCTCCAGACAAAACTAGACACTTCATTAAGACAGCGGTATTAACAAGATTTCAAATAGGCTGTGAAAAATTTACAAACAACTCCTACTACAAGGGGGTAAAGAAACCCACATCAGATCACCCGTTTGCATGTCTGTAAGTCGCGCTCAATCAGATGAACCCATTTTTATGTTCCGATAATCAGAATTCAACAAATATTTTACTACAAATTTTTTAGGCCAAAGTTTGGTTCCTAAAAAAATAAATATTTTATGATACGATCGTGCGAGGGCTTTATTTAAGTTCATCAAAATCTTTTGGTTTGACGAAGTTGTAAGTTATTCCTCAAAATATTTCTATAACTATTTACCCTATGCAGCTAAAAAAAAAAAAATACTAAAGCTGTAATTTTCTTAGCCCAATCCCTTTTCTGGGAAAAGCAATTACAGTAGAACTTGGATAATTCGAACGTTTTTAATTCGAAATTACCATTAATTCAAAGTTTCGGTCCCTTGAAATTTATACATCTATGTAAAAAAAATTATGGATACCGTAATTCGAAGTCAACTTCTTTAATTCGAAGTTTTTTATCAACACTAAAAATAAAATCTTGTGGTGTGAAAGAGATCGCTGAATAAATAGGTCACTATCAGGTAGATAGGGGGGAGCCTAGCCTAGCGCCTAGCCGCTATTGTTTGTACAAGTATTGTAATTTTAGGCGCTGTACCGGCTTCCCAGAATTTCGCCTTCCGAGAATTCTCTAGGTACCGATACTTGTCGATTGATGCTCTGCCCAATCTCTGTCTGTTGATAAATCTCGGTAAAACTTTTTGCAAACAGAACAGAACAATCATCTTGTTTATTGACACCTGCGCATAACTTTATCCCACTTATGAACACGTTACAGTTATTCCCCCCCCCCCCGAACATGACTTCAGTTGTACCAGCCAATGGATCAGGGCATTATGAAAAATGTTAAGCATTTTTACCAACGACTTATTGTACAAACAATAACTCTTGACAGATTCAATGGAAAACCAAAATTTAAAGATCGGTATCATTCAAGCAGCAAGAATGTGTCACAATGCATGGTCACAAGTTACTAAAACAGCAATACCAAATTGTTTAAAAAAAGCTGTACTCGTTAAGAAATCTGACCAGCATCCAAGTGAACTTTTTAGAGGAAGTGAAGAACAAAAAATGTGCCGAATTGTCGGACTTAGAAGAAGTTGAAGCTAAAGTTGAAGATTCACCAATCCCTACAACGTCTGAGGCTCTTCAGGAATTGCGTGAATTTCGGCGGTACATTGCACCATTATAACCAGTGTAAGTGAAGCTGTTTTTCACTGTCTTAACGTACTAGATTTTGCAAACGTAAAAACAATTAATTCTACAAGGCAATCGGACATTTCACAATAGTTTGTACTTTAACAGTATATATTTTTTATTATACTGTACATAACAAAAAAGCATCATTTACTTTTGATTGGTGAAAATAAACCTTATATAGTAAACAAATTCAACATAGTTTTTATTACAATCATTTTGAGAACCTAAAAATCGAAAAACAATTTTACTTTTATAATTCCAATTTTTGGATAATTAGAATGTTTACATTGGTCCCTTCAGCTTCGAACTATCCAAGTTCTACTGTATTAAGAAATAAAGTCCCCGGATCCTAGACCAACTAGCGTTACAACAGCGGGTACACCAGACAGGTTTCCAGGTATTAATCACAGCAGTAGATTGTTCTCTAGAACTTTTTTGCTTCACTAGGGCAATACATATTATGCCTACCATCTATATACAAATTAATGTAAATTTTACACGATGCACCAATCACAAAAGGAATTAGAGCATAATGGCATGCTAGCTATTGTATGTGTTGATGCAACTTCTATTAGCACGCATGGCATCCCATGGCTTGGCTAACAAGTATAATTAATTAGCTAACTTACTGATGTGTTGTGCAGTTATATTTACAGTAGATGGTTTACAAGAAATTAAACTACAACAGTTTAAATAAACTCAAGCATGGAAGTTTTAGAGGATGTACTTATAATGGCACAAATTACCATGCCAAATATCAATGTAAACAAGAACACATAACCTAAAAAAAAGGAAACGTTCCAAAAGTGAGATAGGCAAAATAATAAATGCAGAAAATTTAAACAGACTGCTATGTTTTCGATACACGTTACATAGGCCTAACTTAAATGTAAAGGATCTCAATGTTAGAAATTAATCGTAGACCTCAAACGCCAACAAAAACATCATTTTTATAATAATTATTACAAATTATAACAAAAATAATAATAATAATAAAACACTAAGAAAAACCATTTCAAATTTAGTTATAGACGTAAGAATATTACTGTAAAGAAAATGTTTTAACTAGAAAATGAGAAAAAATACTGTAAAGAGTCCATTACTTTGTAATCTCAAAACCAAAGCCAATTTATTATGCCGGTATGAAATTAAATTCCTTTTAAAGTAAATAATGTTTATATGTAAGATTCAACAAGTGAGTTTTAGAATGAATTGAAATAGCAAAACATTACTGATGTTAATGTTCAAACATAATCTCGACACCAGGAAGAACAACAGACTTAGTACTACAAAGTTCCACTACAT
>JAGFPH010023340.1:0-12006 GCA_018207615.1 Philaenus spumarius
CGATTTTTGATTGGACGGCAGTTTTAGAGAGGAGAAATTGTGATCGAACCTTATATAGGTTTAACTAAGAAAACTTACTGGGCGGGCTGTAGGGAGGGACATAGAAATTGGAAATTAAAGGTAATTTTGGCGTATTTCATTCGCGTGACATTGGCTTTTAGAAAACTCAAAAACTGAAACTATGATTACGTATGTAACGTTTTAGAAAAAACTTTTAAGTACAAAAATTAAAGTTTAAATCATTGCCTTTCCAACGGTTTTTGTTTTATTGCGATTGGATGATTTTTAGTGGGTCAAATACTCGATACAATCGCGCTTTACAAATGTGTTGGAGTGACAGCACGTTCCGGTTCTAGGGTTAGCGGCCGCATTTTACGTCTGATTTGGTAAAATTTGGTAGACAGAGAAAACCAATGTGTGTGCCAAATTTGGACATGTGTATTACAATTTATCATATATTTATACAATACAACATAACCAAAGATATTCACTGCATTTGTTATTATTATTTCCGCTAAGATGCTTGAAACATTTGTCTTCTTGCGTATCCGCCTTTCTTAGCTTTGTCTCTCTCTCGCTTGACGCGTTTCGGGTAGACTCCATCTTCAGAAGCTTTGTTTGCTACTATCTCTATAAAAAAAAAATAACCAAAGATATATATACAATTTTTAATGACACACCAAATGTGTTCTGGGGACCATGATCGGTGTTCATTGACTAAAGGTCTCACTATAAGAGTCAGTGCAATAGCTCGTCTTTCCTATGGAAGTTGCTTCCTGTTGTAGGATTTTTTCCAACGAACTCGTCCGAGCGTCTTAGAAAACGAACATGTGTATTAAATTTGGACACAAATTAAACCAAGGGGAATGTATGAAACCATAATTCAATTCTTCTTTCTTAACTCTCAACTATTAATTTCGTACACTTATCTGGCGTCGAACCCCATCGAATTAACTACAAATTGCGATTTCCATGGTACGTCCAACGCAGCTTTCTTCATTTGTTGGAACAGAGAGAGAACAACATTTTTCACTTGACGGATAAAGTAAATTAGTTCTTTCAATCAAATCTGATATTTCTTCTACCGTGACATCCAATCTTAAAATAAATTACTTTGCTCTAAGTAAAAGAAAGCTTTACTGCAAAAGGGATTTTTATTCCTCAAGTCGGTATCGTAGAAACGCTGCTTAATTAATTTACCCAATGTCTTCTGCAGTTTTATGAAACTACATCAACTCTCTGTCGATTTATTTCCTCTGCGTATACGATAATGATTGCTGTGAAAATAATAATAATCCGACCACGCAGCTGAACCGCTGACTTGAGTTTAGCGATTTCACAAAATTAAGTTTACAGGCCTATGTTTTAGGGTTTCAACCAACAATCTGGGAAACAGGTCGATTCACGACGCGACGGTGCTGAATAGCTGCAAAATGGTTTGTACGCCATTCCGCATATTGTGAGTATCTTCAACACACAACGCATTGCGTGCTTCGCACGCCAACCCCCATGTTGGGAGTATCTTCAATACACACTGCATTGCATGCTTCGCACGCCACAACCCCTCGGTAGAATCAACCACATGGTTTTGAACCGGGTACTTCTATGGTATTTTACGTTTTGATCGATTTTGGTGGAAACAAGCGAGCTAAAAGGTCGCATAAAAAAACTTAATGTGAAGAATAACATCCTACATTTATATTTGTAGAAAAAACTCAGAAACAAATTCATTCTCGTAAGAAAACCTAAAAAAATAGTTACTTCCGGTCAAAAAACGTGTTTCCGATTGTTGGATTTTTTTGGCTAACGAACTCGTCCGAGCGACGTAGACAAACAACATGTGTCCCAAATTTGAACTAAATCGGACTTAAAATGCGGCCGCTAGAGTGCAAACACATACATACATATGTATATATGTGTATGTATACATATATATATATATATACTAGTGGACCCAGCAATGCTTCGCTATTGCTTGATTTAATGTAAAGGGTAGTTATTGAATTTCATTATTTTATTGACTTAGTAATCGAATTGAAAAATGGTTTTTATGCCACTTAAGAATATACTACACGAATTTATATTTATAGTTTGTAAACCTTTATAGATAATACAGTAAACCTTTTCTTTGCTTTTACCTAATCTAAAAAACTAATTGTTGTGAAGAATTGTTGTGAGAAAATTGATTTCTAAATTAGCCAAATTGGTTGCAAATAAACGTGTTTTGGTTCATTGTAGGCCTAACCTAAAATGATGTTCAGTTTTTGATCCAAATAAGCTGTTTTATATATGTAATATGAAACAACTAATGTTTTAATTGAATTAAAATATAGTAAGCATTTTAGTTGATTTTTGCTTTTGTTTGCTTTAAATTGGTTAATATAACCTAAAAAGCTGTTGGTTTTCAAGAATAAAAAACTGATTATAAATGCTAAATGCTAAATTCTATGGTAATGAATATAAACAAACATGACGTGTTGTTGTTAAGATTTTTATACGAACAGCTAGTGGATTTGAACCAAGTACTTTTACGGTATTTTACATTTTGATCGTTTCGGAGGAACCAAACTAGCTATAAGGTCGTGTAAAAAACAAAATGTGTAGAATAATAGCCTATATTTATATATTTACATAAAACCACAACAGTTACATTTTACTACAAAAATAGCAACAAAATTATTTTCTGTAAAAAACAATTGTACTTAGATTATTTTGGCTAACGAACTCGTCCGAGCCACTCCGACAACCAACGTTTGGACCAAACTGCAATAGCCGTTAGAGTGCAAACACAAAAAATGACACCCGAAAACTAAGGCCGTAGCCAGGAAACATTTTCGGGGGGAGTTCAGGTCAGGACCGGGGAATTGAATTTAAACCCTTTTAACACGTTCACTGCTAAGGACGCACATGTGAGCTTGACACTGAACACTATGAGCACAGTGCATTGCACGCCAACCACATATTGGGAGTATTTTCTATACACAATGCATTGCGTGCTTCGCACGCCAAAAACGTAATGGAAGAATTTTCAATGCACAGAGCATTGCGTGCTTCGCACGCCAACCCCCGTGTTGGGAGTTTTTCAATACACAAGGCATTGCGTGATTCGCACGTCAACCCCCGTATTGGAAGTTTTTCAATACACAAAGCATTGCGTGCTTCACACGCCAACCCCCGTATTGGAAGTTTTTCAATACACAATGCATTGCGTGATTCGCACGTCAACCCCCATATTGGAAGTTTTTAAATACTCAATGCATTGCGTGCTTCACACGCCAACCAACGTATTGGAAGTTTTTCAATACACAATGCATTGCGTGCTTCGCACGCCAACCCCCGTGTTGGAAGTTTTTTAATACGCAATGCATTACGTGCTTCGCACGCCAACCCCCGTATTGGAAGTTTTTCAATACACAATGCATTTCATTTCATTTCATTTCATTTTTTATTGGCACAAAAACGTTCTGCAATGTTTTACAAAGAACAGGTGCTTCGTCATTACAAATATCTTAATAAACTAACAATACAAAAGTCAACAAGCATACATAGGTCTCCTTAATTAAAATTCAATTAAAACAAAAAACATATAGCACACAACATAACACAAATACATAACACCTCTATACAATCTCAACAATTATCTTAGATTTTCCCCTTTCTAATGGTGCAGAATTATTAGGTCTAATTTATAGGATTTTCCATATATTCACCTACATTGTAATAAACTTTATCTAGTATTTTATATTTTATTTTCTCTTTAAAGGCACGCAAGTTTAGAATTTTATAATGATTCGGTAATTTGTTATACAATCTCATACCCGAATATTGCGGGCTTTTTTCAAATAATTGTAAGGAATGTTTTGACAATTTAAAATCTTTATTATTTCTAGTGTCATACTTGTGGTTAAATTTAGTTTCATCCGGGAATTTATCTCTAAAGTTATGAGTCCAGATTAAAATTTCACATAAATATAAAACCAGGAACAGTTAAAATACTTAATGTTCTAAAGAGTTTTTTACATGATCTATTAGGCCTAGAATTGGTCATCTCCCTAATTATTCTTTTCTGGAGTCTAAAAATCTTATCAATATTTACAGAGAGGCCCCATAAAACAATGCCATATCTCAGTATGGACTCCACATAACTGTAGTACACAATTTTACACGTATTAAGTGAAACACTATCTTTCAAGTGTGAAAACATGTATGTTATTGATCTTAATTTATTTTGAATAATACCTACATGACACTTCCAATTTATATTTTCATCTATCATTACACCCAAAAATTTATGAGATTGTACAGCATCCCAAGATTTACACATTTGATTCTTATGATTTATAGCAGAGAAATGGATTATTTGAGTTTTCTCAACATTCAGTTTAAGTCCATTATGACTGAACCAACTGTCCATCTCTTTCAAAGTATTTGCAAGTAATATTTTAAGTTCATCCATTGACTTACATTTAAGTATTGCAGTTGTATCATCTGCAAAGAGGATTAGATCTTTATTAATTGCTTTAGGTAAGTCATTTATATACAACAAAAAGAGAAACGGACCTAATACCGACCCCTGTGGTACCCCGAAAGTTATGTCTTTCCATTGAGAAATATATTTACTACCGCTTTTGTGCACTATGGTTCTCTGTTTCCTGTTACAAAGATATGACCTAATCAAGGAAAAACAACTGCCCCCTATTCCGTAATCATTCAACTTTGCCAATAAAACAGTGTGATCAACACAATCAAAAGCCTTGGACAAATCACAGAACATACCCGCAGTAATCCATGATCTATCCAAAGCCTCAGCGACACCATTTACAAAATCAATCAATGCCGACCCAGTACTGTAATCCCTTCTAAAGCCAAATTGTTTGTTATAAATTAATTTGTTTTCATTAAAATATTTTACTAGCCTAAAGTTAATAACCTTCTCAAAAATTTTTGAAAAATTACTCAATACCGAGACAGGGCGATAATTATTAATGTCAGATTTAATCCCTTTCTTAAATATTGGAGAAATTTGAGAGTATTTCAATCTTTCTGGAAAATTTCCCTCTTCCAAACTTTGCATTGCGTGATTCGCACGTCAACCCCCATATTGGAAGTTTTTCAATACACAATGCATTGCGTGCTTCACACGCCAACCAACGTATTGGAAGTTTTTCAATACACAATGCATTGCGTGCTTCGCACGCCAATCCCCGTGTTGGAAGTTTTTCAATACGCAATGCATTACGTGCATCGCACGCCAATCCCCGTATTGTGAGAATTTTCAATGCACAGAGCATTGCGTGTTTTGCTAGAGTAAAGTATTTTTGTTGAACCATCATAGTTTTCTTATTTAATAGATCAGACCAAGCTCACAAGAGAGTAAGTCTGTAACCTACTGCTTCCGTGTGTATTGTACGTTGCAGTTTAATCAAGTAAATCTACATATCAGTATGCATGCAATGCACAATGATGTAAAATATGTTGCTGGATCCTCTGTTGTGTTGTCTATTTGATAATTTTATTTGCAGTTTTTAAACCTAATATTAATTTTTACTACTAAATTTCGAGTTTTAGTAGCCGGCCCCTGGCTATACGGAATTGCCGAAAACGTGTACTATGATAAGGTGGCGGATTTTATATATATATATATATATATATTGTAATAAAATAGTATTTTTACTTAGAGTAGGTTCCTCAATAACATCTACCTTAAAATTGTCCTTATATACGATATATTAAACCGTACCCAGACTTAATTGACACCCTGTATGTGTGCTCACTCTAATGGGCGCATTTTACTTCTGATTTGCTGCACTCGTTGGTTTTCTAAGTTGCTCGGACCAGTTTGTTACCCAAAAAATCCAACAACCAGTAGCACGTTTTTGACCTCAAGTAAATTTGTTTAAGATTTTTCGTTCTAGAATTAAACATGTTGGGTTTTATCTAAATACACTATATATATTTATATACGACAATATTCTTCGAATTTTGTTTTTTGCATGAGCTCCTCTGGTTCCCTAAAATTTATAAAATACCATAACAGTACCCGGATTTCCGTGAGGGCATCTTCAGATCCGTGGCAGACGCGACGGCAGCAAGTTTGTCTACTGCTAGCGCAGCGATGCATTATAGGCCACAATGTAATAAAAACTACATATAAAGCTATTATTGGAATATAATAATAGACCTTATATTGGAACACATTTATCAAGTTAAAAATCCGTACTTAGGTAGGTGTAGATAAAATTTGTTTTTTAATCGATTTTTTTATATTATATTTGTTAGATGTATATATTTATGTAATTAATCTGCCTGTGATATTCCTTGGAGGCTTAGTTATGTAATAGTGATTGAGTACTGACGACATGAAATAAGTTGTACAAAACCAAAGAGATCTCATCCCATACAACTGAGTAATGGGAGCAATTATCTGACCTGACGTACGTGTCCAATAAACTCAATTATTGACAGTTCTATGGATGAACGGCGGCAAGGTTGATGATGGCCATCTATTGTTGTCGAGGAGAAACCATTAACTTTAACACATTCCTTTTGTTAACTTGACAAGACCCTACTAGGACTATAGATGCTGGTAGTTGTTTAATGGTTATAAGTTTCACTGCTTTAAATGGATCTAGTAATTTGTGTTAGATAAGTTAAATATACAGTATGTGTGCATTAAACGTATTTTAGTGTTAAAATCACCTTTAAAGTATTTACAGATCTCAAGACTAAAGCTTAATTTAATTATTTTGACTACATTACAAAAAACTTAAACTTTTGATGTATGTCTAATTTATAATTTTGTATCAAAAAAATAATCTAATTATTCGACCACGCAGCTGAACCGATAACGTGAGTTGAGCGAATTTCCAGAATTAAGTTTTGGGGTTTCAACTAACTATTTGGATAATTGGTTTACTCAAATGTGTGTACGAAATATATCAGTAGAGTTTGTATAAACCTGAACTCACGCGTTCCTTCGTTCCACTCTCAAAGGAAAAACCCATTAGTCGGCCTCGGATCACAAGATGCCCCCCCCCTCCCCACGATAAAATCCCATGGATTTGAACTGGGTACTTTTATTATAGTTTACATTTCGATCGATTTTGGGGGAACCAAGCGAGGTATAAGATCGTGTAAAAAAGAACAAAACGTGCAGAATAATATCATACAATATTTTTGTTTTAGATCAAACCCTAAAAAAAGTTTCATTTTGGTACTAAAAAAAATAGTTACTTCTGGTAAAAAACGTGTTTCCGGTTGTTGGATTTCTTTGGCTAACGATCTCGTCCGATCGACATAGACAACCAACGTGAATACCAAATTTGGACCAAATTGGACTTAAAATGCGGTCGTTAGAGTGTAAACACATACACACACATATGTATAATTACACCCCTTTATGTCATTTCTAATGACACCCCAAAACGTGTTCTGGGGAACATGATCGTGCTAATTTACTACTCCCTATAGTAGGTCTTACCATAAGGGTCCGGCAGAAAGAAAACTGTAATGAATATAAATCGTTGGTTATATTGGTTCAAGCCGAAATTTTGTCATTATTTTGATATTGTTCCATTTAAAATTGAATTCTAAAAAGTGATAAGTAACATAAACATGATTGTCCGTAGTCAAATAATAATAAAACAAAATTTTAGTTTAGGTCTATGCTGAACCAACACACGTTACTTTAATTCATTTACATTCATTGCCATAGCAACCAAGTTAGTAAAGTTATACATTTAAAAAAATGAGAAAGCACTATGTCCATTTTAGAGGTATCACCAAGTACGCTAATTCAACACATCTTACAAAATTAGGAAATGCATTGTCCATTTCAGAGGTATAAAAAGTAAACCATTTTAACACAACTTACAAAATGAGGAAGCACTATGTCCAATTCAGAGGTATTACCAAGTTAACTATTTTGACACAACTTACAAAATGAGGAAGCACTATGTCCAATTCAGAGGTATTACCAAGTAAACTATTTTGTCACAACTCACAAAATGAGGAAGCACAATGTCCATTTCTTTGGTAGCGTGACATGACTAAACCCATACAGTTATTTTTGAATTTACCACTGCCTATTTTATTTCGTCGATTTCTTCTTCTTTTACGATCAGCTGTTACGTTAAACTTCTTTTTTATATTAGTACGTGTGCATAATAACAGATAAATTAAAATTTAAAACACCCACGAACAGCTGAACAGATTTTCTTGAATCATAGCTAAGAACACTTTCGATCAAATCAACTTTAAAAAAAAAAATAAAAATTTAATCAAACTCCGTTCATCCGGTTGGGAGCTACGATACAAAAGACAGATACACCAACACCCTCACACACATACCAGGTGCCTTAAAGCCCCCCTCCCCTATTATTTTTGTATTAATGAAATAGACAAATTTGCATTCGGGATTGTTAACATGACCAAAAATGGAGTTTTTGGTGTATTATAAATTTCAAACCCTCCCCCAAAAATGGGTTTTTTGGGAGTAAGTCGAAAATTTTAAATGAGAACCCCAATTGAGTGGAACCTCATTTTAAAGGACTTGATAAAAGAAGAAATCTGGCGCAAACCGGAGGTCTGTATATTGACTCTATCCAACATAACATGTTGATAGAAATGTTAAACATGATTTATTTTTTTACAAGGGTTTCATCCTGTAGGTCACTCAAACACTCATATTTTTTTGAGATAACCTCCCCCCCAAAGAAGTTTCTTTATAGTACCGAACTAAAAATCTCGAAATAAGTTATTTCTTGCCAAAAAAACGTACGTCCGGTTGTTGGATTATTTTGCTAACGAACTCGTCCGAGTGACTTAGACAACCAACGTGTGTACCAAGTCGGACTTAAAATGCGACGGTTGGAGTGCGAATACATATATGCACATATATATGTGTAATTTTTACTGACACCCCAAAACGTGTCCTGGAGAAGTAGTTCACTGCAATATCTTTCCTATGAATATTCGCCAATAATGTTTTACAGAAAGTTTTAAAGGGACTTTTCCGATCTTGTCCCCGTCATGGCACTACACTGTTGATATAAAATCTCTTTATTTATTTAGTGATTTTATTCATTAGTTATTCCGAGCACTCTTCTGGGAGAGGGTTTATAGCATCTCATCTTGTGGAATATATAATGAGATTGTCGGATGGAATATTATATCGGTATTTACAATTTTTGAACCCAGTCAGTAATGACAGTAACAGAAAGTGAGCTTCTTTTGCGTATCGACAGACGGTTTCGATAACAAAAAATGTCAAGACACCTTTATTTATACCCCTTTCGATTCCCTATCGGATGGTGTAAGTGTCAAAACCATCGAATGAAGGATAATAGTTTAGTTAAAGATAGTAGCATCATACAATATTGTTGTGTTTACTTTGTTGGTATATATAATCTTTATTTACTGAGGCAAAGTTAGGACCATTGGGTCCTCTGTTCCACTTAACCTCAAAACGACAAATACATAAAAATGCATATTACAAATAAAAATTAATAAAGAAACAAAACTACAAATAATAATTACTTCTAAAACATAATGAATAAAAACTGAAAATAAACACATTTGTCTACTAAATAAAATGAAACTAAAAGTTAATTATGCTAGATCATAATATATAAACACACTTACACTCTCAGACACTCCCCCATTCAAGAACATGCTTCGAATCCCACAAGAGCGCCCGAAACTACCCAAAGCCTTCTTGAACTGAACACGGTCATTGATGCATTTTAAACTCTCCTTCAATGAGTACAGGATGCCGAGTTTAAGAAACGAATGTTATTATTACACTTAACGTAACTGTTATCCTTAACTTATTATAGTTGTCTTGACATTTTTTGTTAAAATGTACGGCTTTTGAATAATTTAGGTTCAAAATTTTCAAACAGCCGCTACTTTGAAACGCATGATTGGTTACAATCTCTTATTTTTAGCTATAGAATGACTTAACGAGACATTGCAGTATAGTTCTGAATCACCCTGTATAAGTAGAATTTGATTCCACCTTGGCCTCCAACTCCGATAACGCGCCGTTTCGTTCCACCTCGACATTCGCTTCGCTCGCAGTGGCAAATCTACGGGGAGTTTGCATCAAGGCCGTCATCCAAAAGTGATAATTCTAAGTTATTTTTATAACGATATATTTCTCAAAATACGTTAAGAAATAAGCAAAATCTTATCTCAGTGGTTATTTACCGTCAGGGAACGTAAACAACCCAATTTACAAAACCAAAACTCCTCAAAAACCGCCCCATATATAAAACAAATTGTAGGGCAATTATGGTTTGTGATACATCAAATTTAAACCCTTTAAAAACAATGAATTTCTGTGGTAAGGAATACAAATCTGCTAACGAATTCGTCCGGTACTTTTGGGAAGCGGTTTTCGGGATTTTGTAAATAGGTTACCTATGTCCCCCTTGGTCAGATTTTGCAAATCTCTTTCCGTCTTTTAAGGGGAGTTGAACACTACTATAGGTCAAAATTTGCCATTTTTTTTTTATTCTATTATTTTAAAGTCTGCATTTTTCTGAACAATCGGATACCAATTGCATAATGTTACCATGGTTACAAATATATTTTTTGTAATTTTTAAAATTTGCACTACATACATTCTGTATAGTATAAATTATTGACACTCTCTATCATCTTTTGTACTGCGAAAAAGTAAACCTGGACATTTGGTTCTGAAACAAATTAGATACCACCTGAAACTTGTTCAATAATTAATATCAGCTGATTTTTCTAATGTTTTATTAGTTGCCTGACTATTTTGAGGTTGTGTTTTGTGTTACTGAAGTTTTTGTGGTTAGTGGTTGTTGTTTGTGTTTATTCAGACTATTTTCATTCTTTTACAAGTGTTTTTGTGTGTTGTAAAACATGCCTAGATCTACAAAGTGGAATAAAAAACGTAAGTTTACAGGTAATATGTACATAAAACTAAATCAGCTAAAACTAAAAAATTTTACAGTCCAGGAGCATTTTAAATGCATGTAAGTTTGAATAGTACACAAAGTTTTTAGTTTTTTACTGTTTCCCGAAAATTTGTTTTTTTTAACTTTATGTACCTTTATCTCAGAAACTATTAAAGATATCCTAATGAAATTTTTACACAAGATAATTTACCATGTTCTGAAACTACAGTGAACTAATTATTTAATTTAAATGTAAAATGGCCTATAAAAATTAAAAATACCTCTACTTTTTTTAAATGATTTCATTGTGTAATAAAAAAAATTATAATTATAAAAATATTGGTCATAATTATAAAATTGGTTCACAGTAGCTTGACAAGATACACAAATATAACCACAAAAATTTCAGCTCTCTAACTCTAACTCATCCTGAGAAAAAGGTACATAAATTTGATGAATTTAACATAGGTAGCATAGGACCGTTCAACTCCCCTTAAAAAACACAGGGGCTAAGTGCCCACAAAATACCCTTTATATTATAGCTGTACGATTATTTGTAAGCTAAACCGTCAAGCAGACACCGAATCAATCAAAAGTTTAAACTCGTCAACATGATAATTTCCTCTCCAAACTTATTCTGTTAAACAAACACTAATCATTTATTCCTTGTCGTCGCCTTATTAAATATTCCAAGGGAACGAGAACGCTTTTATAAGTTTTGTCAGCTTTCGAGAGAGTGCTCTACATAACTAAATATAAAGTTTCAAGATAAATCGAGCTCTTCTTTAAACACGGGTATGCAAATGAAGGCAATTCTAATCAGAGCAGACAACAATCGGTTGTACAAATTGTATTCTGTGTTTAGTCAATAAATGCTTTTTATGTTTATTTTTCGATTTTTTGGTGTTATCATACTGAAGACCATCTTGAAGTTAGGAGAGGATTTTAAAATGAATATGGTACGTCATTAAACTACAACGTACAATACACATGGATGCAGTAGGTTACAGCCTTACTCTCTTGTGAGCTTGATCTGATCTATTAAATAAGAAAACTATGAAGGTTCAACAAAAATACA
>JAGFPH010023341.1:0-12005 GCA_018207615.1 Philaenus spumarius
AATTCAGTTTTTGATCCAAATCAGTTGTTGATCAAAATCAGCTGTTTTAAGCTTTTCATACGAACAGCTGTTTTTTGTGCCCCTGATAAAATCAAAAGAAATCTTTCTTCTTCTTCCTTAAGATTGACCTTCCATAATATTAACATTGAAACTTTGAGGGCCACTGGGGCGTAGCCCTAATGTCCTAGGACTTCAGTAAATGGCCTAAAACCTTCCCAGGGTTAACCTGTGTTACTATGCAAAATTTCAAAGTAATCGGATGGACGGTTTGGTAACGCATAAAGGACAAACATACAGACGGACATATATTGAATTTTATATATATAAATATATCGATTACAAGAGGTAATATTTGAATGTTTATATGTTTGTATGTAGGGGATAATCTCTGGAACTACTGAACCGATTGAAAAAATAGTTTTACTAATACAAAGCTACACTATCCCCGAGTAACATTCATTTTGATAAAAACATTTTTATTTCAATATTTGTCAACTTATTCAGTCAAAATTCTTATTTTAGGCCTAGCCTGATAAATTACCATTGCAACCAATTGAATAAAATAACAGTTTAAACAGCTATTTGCTCCAATATTTCCATTGACAGCTGATTTCAAACTTTGAAGCAATTATTTGTATTTCTAACTTTTAGGTTAGGTTTTTATTAAAGTGTAGACCTGAGCCTTGCTGGTTCTATTAACCTGTATTATAAACTAGGGGAGACCCCTGCGTGCTCCGCACGCCAACCCCCAACACCAACATACAAACAAACAAACAAAAACACAAACTTTACCTCTTTATAATATTAGTAGCCTATAGATGCTGTGATAAAATATACGAATGCTTTGGGGTTATTAGACCTATTAATTCTATACCTTTATTAAAAAGAAAACATAACATGAGTATGTGTATAGAAGGTTCAAACGGGGTTGGCGTGCGGAGAACGCAGGGGTTTCCCCTATTATATAATATATCTAGATCTGCTCGTATTAAGCAAGAAATTCTGTTGATACACAACTATACTCTTAAAAAATACCAACACATAAATACTTCTTTAATATTATATAGATTAATGGTATGGATGGGTTATTAGATGGATATTTTTACATTTGGTAAAAAAATTTATTGTGTGCACAATTAAAGTACTAATTTTAAACATTAAGCACTCAGTATAATGTGTCCCTTTCAATCGTGAAGTCATTCAATGGAAAGCCATAATTTTTTCATTTAGTGAATCCAGAAGGGGCTGGATTTCCAATTCAATACAACTTAGTACACTGTGTCGTTTAATAGGTCTCAATTGATAAGTTATCATATTCAACCCGTATGAATACATTTAATATTTATACACTGTCTATATGCACTTTATTTCAATACTGCAATTCACAACACGACGTTCATCATTAGTTTTGTATAAGAGTTTTTATACATTCTTTGTAAATATTTAATACTAGTGGACCCGGCAATGCTTCACTATTGCTTTATTTAATTTTAAGGGTAGTTATCAAATTTCATTCTTTTGACTTAAGTTATTGAATTGCAAATGGTGTTTATGTCAACAATTTATATTAACAATTTATATAAACAATATTTTAAACAGCATATATGTAAGTAAATAGATATGTAACAACCGATGTTTGAATTGAATTATAATACAGTAAGCATTTTTCGTTGATTTTTGTTTGTGTTGTCTGGCAATCTAACCTAAAAAAGCTGTTTTGGTTTTTGAAGAATAATAACCCGATTATAAATTAATTAGAGAAATTAGTTGCAAATAAAAGTGTTTTGGTTCATTGTAGGCCTAACCTAAAATTATGTTCAGTTTTTGATCCATAACAGTTGTTTTATTTATAATAATATGTAACAACCGATGTTTAAATTGAATTATAATATAGTAGGCCTAAGCATTTTTATTGATTTTTGTTTGTGTTTGCTTTTAATTTGTCAATCTAATCTAAAAAGCTATTGGTTTTGAAGAATAATAAACTGATTATAAATTTGCTAAAGTTTCTATGGTAATGAATGTAAACAAACATGTGTTACTAAGCATTTTATACAAACAGCTGTTTTTGAGCGCTATGGTCTTGAGTCCATACAAAAGAGGCTGTTTAGTTTTTTCCAAATTTGAAACTTTTTCGGGAAACTTTTCAAATTTTTCTTTATATAAAAACTTAGTTCGGACTATTACGAACATTTTAAAACAAAAAATTGCCAAATTGGTCCAGCAGTTCTCAATTGATGCGATTTCAAAGAAACAGCAATTCATTTTTATTATATAGAAAACAAGTACATTTACATTTCATTTAACTTCTTAATATATTGTCATTAAATCGTTGCAAGTATTACAATTTCTTTACTAAAATACAGATTTAAATACTATTTTCAAATGGTTTTGTAAATTAATGAAAATGTTAATATCTTGCATAAGTCGTGTCCACAGTGGAACACCAAAGTAATTGTGATCATCACTTCCTAATTGTGGACCTTAATATAACTTTCATTTTATAAACCATGAATATACACCATTTTAATTAAATTTGAGTTTGTCGTTCAATATATTATTTGGGCTCTTTTTGGTGTGTTTATAAATCTTAAACTCCTCTAATACATCCATAATTCTGCCCTTCTGTTTTTTATGCAGTACTTCCACGTGGTCTTCTATGTTTTTGTAAGAATGATTGTTATTGATCAGGTGTTCGGCAAATGTAGATCTGTTTGTGTGGGGGTTCCTTTTCGGTAGGTGTTCTTTAAATCTTGTTCCAACATTATTTGTGAAATATTATGCTCTGATTGTACGAAAGCATATAAAGGACAAACAGGCAAGTCTTTCAAAAAACGATTTAGAGAGCACGTACCTCCACAGACGGATAATCCAGTAAAAGTCTAATCTAAATTTACATTGCATTAATTCAGACCGATCATAAATACTGTGTCATCGAAAAATCGTTAAAAATACTATATAATTGTAAAAATGGGAAATTAAAGAACGCATTTGAAGTGTTCAAAATATACAGTGTGAGTCACTACTGACTACTTTAATTTTAACAGTTGATTATACTTATCAAAGGGAACAAAAAAATGTATATAAGCCCTTGTCTAACCTTAACCGTTTAGCTGTCATGGCGTATTTTGTGATTTTTCTAATTACACGACTTGGTACTATTAGTTTGACGATAAAAACCACACTAATGTAGTTTTATGACATGGAAAGTAATACCATTTGAAAGAGCATTCAATTTCCTATAAATTGAACATAGTACCCAAATAATAACTTTTTATACAATGTTTTTTTTAATAATAACTTTTACAGCTTCTAAACTCCCACGTGATGAACTGAACTTGAAGGCGACTGTGAGGGAATTCAGAAAAAGACTTCGAATGTGTATCAGGGTAAACGGTGGATATTTTGAAAATCTTCTCAAATTATGAAACCGGTTGAGAGCCGTGATACCATGTTATTTTTGTGTGTGAACTGTAACTAAAGATTTCGTTCAGTTTATATTAATTTTAATAAAAACAAATCCAGTAAACAAATGTTGCATTTTATTTTCGTATCAAAAACAGCTGGTTATAACGTTTTTAATTTCCAATCAGCTGATTTAGTCAACAGATTCAGCTGGTAAAGAAATTAGAGATATAGTAATTAGTTTGGTGTTTAGAACCAATATGATAAATCCTAATGCTGTACCTAAACAACATGTTTACGAAATTTCAACATTTTTCTATGTATGACCCCTTAATATTTATACATCATTTTAAAGATAAATAAATAAGGAAGTTTTTTTTGTAATTGAACATAAGAATACGAAAAATTTAACTGATTTAGTTGAGCCTTAAAGTTTAAAGGAAAAAGTCTGTAACGATAATTTTTAACTTTAAAGTTATTTAAAAAATGTTGTATAAGGAGTTATTATTTGGGTACTATGTTTAATTTATAGCAAATTTTATGCTCTTTCAAATGGTATTACTTTCCATGTCATAACTACATTGGTGTGGTTTTTGTCGTAAAACTAATAGTACCAAGTCGTCTAATTTAAAAAAAATCACAAAATACGCCATGGCAGCTAAACGGTTAAGGTCAGATAAGGGCTTATATACATATTTTTGTTCCTTTTGATAAGTAGAATCAACTGTTAAAATTAATGTAGTCAGTAGTGACTCACCCTGTATAAACAATCTAAAAGCTACGATAAACTGAAATTCGACTCTAACTTAATTTACGGTACAATAATAACCAGTACGTCATATAAGAACCCCTCCCTCTTACCACCAATGCAGGCAGACAGCAGTGACAGCACGCATTGTGACAGTGGGCGTACTACACCAAGAAAATAAAAATAAAACTTATACAGAGTTTGTGTTAAGAGTTATGTGTTCGTATCCTTATATATAATTCTGTAAGCAAAATTTTAGATTCAAAATTGTGGGAATTTGGTAAATCGGAGGATGATGGGAAAGGTGTCAAACTAAAAGTATCGACTCAAGGAACGAGGGAAAAATATAAGTTTTTTTCTCCAATTAAAAACTAAATAGTTTTTGAGATCCCCGAAAAACAAAAAATTCCCATAAGAAATACATGAGAATTTAAAAACATAAAACTGCTGTTCTGCAGTTTACATTAAAACATTTGGTATTAAATAAATAAATTTAAAACATAAAACAGCTGTTCTGTAAAATAATACGACAGTTAGAGTGAATTATATTTTTAAATAAAATCTGCTACTTATTAACCTATAAAAGATACACGTTGACACACACATATAGAAACCTTATAAGTGTGATTTTTGGAAGGTTGTATGGCTGTTCTATTAACTCTTCATACATTTATACTAATATCAAAAAGAGGTAAAGGGGGTAATCTCTGGCACTACTGAACCGATTGAAAAAATAGTTTTACTGATAAAAAGCTACACTTTACCTGAGTAACATAGGCTATAATTCATTTCCTTTTTTATTTCAATATTTGTAAATTTAGTCGGAAAAAATTCTTAGGTTAGGCCTAGAATGATAAACCAACACATGTATTTACATTTATTACGATAGCAATAAATTGAATAAAAGAACAGATAATATAGCTGTTTGTGCCAATATTTCCATTAACAGCTGATTTCAAAATTTGAAGCAATTATTTTTGTATTTCTAGATTTTAGGTTAGGGTTTTAAAGTGTAGACCTGAGCCTTGCTGGTTCTTTTAACCATTATTATAACTGCTGTTATGAAATATAAGAAATAATTTGATTTGAACATTTATCATTATTTATTATTTTAATTTTGAGGTTATTATTAATAATCATATAGCTTTATTATAAATAAAACATAACATTGGTTTTTAGAAGGTTCCATTGGGGGTTGGCGTGCGGAGCACGCAGGGGTCTCCCCTAGTATTTATATATTTTTAAACAATAACAACGGGAACTACCCAGCAAGCCTGTTAGTGGCTGAATAACCTAAACGGTCGTAGTGCGACAGTGAAAGAAAAGGAAAATATAGACTGTTGCGACGTTAAAGTTAGCCTATATTAATATACTGAGTATGAGATGACACGTGACCTATGAGAATACATTTGAAATGTCTGTAATTACAATTCCCAATTTATAAAAACACTAGCTGACCCGTACGGCGTTGCCCGTGGTGGTTGGTATTTTCAGTCTTTTTAACGTAATTGTATTCTTTTTAAGTGTTCAGTCAGTGAGTGGTATTTGACTTTTATATATATAGATCTTAAATAATAAAAGCACTATTGTCATAATAATAAAAGATCTGAAATTATGATTTTAGTAAATTTGATCCCCCCAAACCCCTCCTAAAATTTAGAATTTTTTAAACACTTTCTTAGCGAGCGCCTATGGCCCTAGAAGAAGCTACATACCAAATTTAATTCCAATCTGTTCGGTAATTTTGGAGAAAACGTGATTTGGTAATTTTTACCCCCCAAACCCCCCTAAAATTTCGAATTTTTTTAAAATCCTTTTTTAGTTAACACTTATGGCCCAAGCGGAAGCTACATACCAAATTTCATTCCAATCCGTTCGGTAGTTTTGAAGAAATCGTGATTTAATAACTTTGATCCCCCCCCCTAAAATTTCGAATTTTTTCAAACCCTTTCTTAGTGAGCACATATGGCCCTAGAGGAAGCTACATACTAATTTTCATTTCAATCCGTTAGGTAGTTTTTGAGAAATCGTGATGAGTGAGTCAGTGAGTGAGTGAGTGGTATTTCGCTTTTATAGATAAAAATAAAATGGTGAAATATAAGTCATATATTCTCTTCGCAGTTTTTGAGAGCGAACCAGACTTAGTTTCATCCCTCCGAAATACTAACCTTCCCCACATGTTTTGCTTTCTATTCTTCGCACAAAACCTGTACTTAAACCTTGGAACACGACGCGAATAAATCAAATTAACCAACTTTACATCCTTCATTCGTCTTTAAAACGTAATCTCATACCCAGCTTTGACTAAGGATTTAGCCGCGCTGTTCACTTACACTTGATCCCGTGGAAACGTACTCTCAACTGGTTTAACTTATTGATTTAACTCAAGGTCTAAGAGCGAACTTTGAGGGAAATCTTGACGTAGTAAAATAAAATTCAAATTTTATAGGCAATTTGATACTGAAAATACTTCGAATTAACGGAATAATTATTTTCGAATATTACAGGTTTTCTGAGGGTAAGCGACAAAAGTTCAAAATTATCGAGGTTCGAATAAGCGAGGTTCTTCTGTATATAAAAATTAATGTTTCCTTTCTTCTTTGTCCTCCATTGACTCAACAACTATTATTAGACCGATGTTACCAAACATTTCACATAATATCTATGTTAACGACAGGAGTGTTTAGACATAACAATTACTACAATTTAAGGGGTTTCTACCTGTATATATTAAATTAAATTCCACTAACTTCCTACTGGTTACTAGTAGTTCTGTGAACAGTAGACCTCGCTCGTTGAAATAACAAAAGTGGTTTTGACCTTAGGTTAAAAATAGTGTGCCAGTCAGGAACTAAGCAGAAGGATTTGCCAATGACACATTATTTTGCAATTCCCGCGATTCCGGGGTTTCTAGTTATAGTTTTTTTCTTTTCTTGAGCTTTAACTGCTAATGATTTTCTTTTAGTGGGCATTGTGTTTTATGTAGGTTAATAATGCGCAAGGTAGCTACAAATATCGCGTTATTGAGGGAAAACATAGAATTAAATAACTAAAACTTAACAATGTATTTACAGTTCCATGTCATATTCCAATATTATAAATAATGAAAACAAACGATGTTAAAGCGTCGTGATAGTGATCTCAACCCATGTACCAACACTTCCCACTCTTTCCAACGGTCATTTTTTTTTTGTGTATGTCCTTTATCGCCGCGAGGTTTTATTTGTTTCATCTCATTTTGTAATTCAAAGAAAGCTAAGTCAAATACTTTTATATTAGAATAATTTACAAGTATACAGTTTAGTTCTTTGATTTATCCCCTACACTTTCTTATTATTAAAAAATGTCATTTATGGGCAAAGAATATATTCCTATTCAAAACAATCCTAGTTTTGTTAGCAGTCTTGTAGTAGGAACATAAAACTGGTGTTTTCAAAATAAGAAATTTGAAATTGATAAATATTTGTATACAGTTCTATTTAGAACTAAATTACGAAACTTTTTTACATTAATTTAAAAAATTACAAAACATTTTTACTACTTTTTATGTAGGCCTAAAGTTGAACTTTTTCCTTTCGTTACTGAACATGCTTGTTTCTTGAGCTAATAACTTTTTTAATTTTACTTCAATAATTTTTTACTGGCATTTATGTATTTTTTGAACCTTTATCCACAAAAAAGGTATGGAACACTTTCGAATTGGTTTAGAATAAACGTATCAAAACATGGTCGACGATTTTTAACAAATTTGAAGTTTAAAGCCATTTTGTGAGCTTACCGTTAGAGGTACGGAAAAAATCAAGAATACAATTTTGTTGAAAATCTAATTTGCTAACCGCAAAATGCTATCAGTTTTTAAATTCGACTTGCGGTTAAGCCACAAACTGGCTTTGAAAAAAGCTTACACTGAGAGAAACGGTCCGGCCGCCATTTTTATTTTATTTAAGGGGTTAAAAATGAAAAATGGAAAAAACAGTATTATATACATCGCTCGGCGTAGGAAGAAGGAACATTAATGCAAAAAAAACCCATCAAAATCGGTCAATGCGTTTGGCCGTAATCGTGAGACAGACAGACACACAGACATACCGACATACAGACACACACACAGACGAAATGCCGAACAGTCGAGTTAAAACGGAGACCTCGCTTCGCTCGGTCAATAAAGCTAAATTTCTGTAACATTATTCTTAAGTGATATAAAAAACCATTTTCAATTCGATTACTAAGTCAAGGTAATGAAGTTATATAACTACCCTTAAGGCTAAACATCCCTGAAAAAGTTTTGTTTTTGGCCCGATAGATGGCAACACCTCTGCGGCAATTTTGTACTACGAATAATTTCCGTAATTATTATCCGATTTTTGTTTTATAAGTTATTTTGTAAATGATATGAATAAAACATTCACGCTATTGTGATGATTTAAAACAAAAAATTATTTATAAAAAAGTTTTATACAGATTTTTTTTTGCTGTAATATTTTGTTTAAATCGCAGGTAGTCATTTTGTAAATACAAATTTTAAAAGAATTTTGCCGTTTTCAGATATTAACTCGGTCAAATGGTCGTATCGGAATCGTTTTTTAAAGATATTATCATTATTTCTCTCACGCTCCGGTCCCCTCCCCCCACCGCGTAGCGCACCATCACCCCCCCCCCTCCAGCACAGCCCAGCCAGCCGCTCTGCCCTGCCCTGCAACTGTAGCGTTCGTCAACTCACTACTCGCATCCATACTCTGGCCGGACACACTTACTAGACTAGACTACTAATTACGACAGGTGTTTGTTATCTGTTAAAAAGTATTTTCTGTAAGTCGAAAAGAGACTTCTAGAATAAATATAGAAAAATATACAGTAGTTCAAATTAAAGGATTTATGAAAGTAGGAATATATACAATCCTGACACCAGTCATATACGAGAGGAAGGACCCCACGGACTTCTTCGGTTTGCAAAAAGGGCGGGTTTGATGTGAACTACTGCCTGGACATGGGGCACAGAGGACCTCATGGTTTAGGTGCAGTGGGTCCCGGTGGTGGATCACATAAACCCCCTATATAATAATAAAAGGCCTATATACAGGTTCTTTGGCCATACATTATTCAATAACACCAGGATATGAATAATATTACCCTATAACGTTAGTTATTTGTTTCAAATAAAACTTATATTTTAATACATTAAAACGAGAAATAAATCAAAAATGAATAGTGCAAAATACCATTTATTACTCGTGACAATCATAAAATGGACTGTTTCAATAATACAATAAACCTTTTTTCAAGGATATACGGGACACATACGGTACATATTTTTATCATTAATATTATTTGTAACTATTCTCTCACTTCTCTAACTATTAATGCCATAATTTAATATAATATATTGTCTTTTAATTTGTAATTTGCCTTTAAAACTTAAGTAATACGTGATGTGACACCCGTTACATTTTTTTACAAAAGTTAGTATTACAAAATGAACAAACACCTTAGGAAAATACTTTTACTGTAAAAGTAAGAGGTTTTGTTTCCCTAATGTTTTGGTATTATTATTTTAATTTTAGTTTTATAATTTAATGAGTAATTCGCGTAACGGGTGTTACATAATTTAATATAACGGGTGTTACAATTCAACACAACTCACAACCATTCAGTGTTTAGTATATTTATATTAATTTTAAGTAGAATTTAAATACATAGCCCTATTGAGAGTTTATTAATTTTGGTAGCAACACTTAATAAGTTAAGAATGATATGTTATTTTAAATAAAATTGAACACGATAACACCTTCAAATTTCATACTGCGAATTTCCTATTTGTAATTCCAGAATCAATCTTTTAACATATTTACTGGGCAATGAATTTTAGGCGTATCAAATTATTTTATTTATCTTTAAAGTTTTAATTCTATTACTATTACACGTCATAAATTTTTTTCTCACGATAAAATGATGAGTGACGTTGTAAAGTGTCAGAAGCATTTGCAAAAAGCCAGAGAGTGAGATAAAAAAAGAAGAGAAGAGAACAATACACTAAAAGAAGAACAACTTGAAAAGATCCTAAGCAGAGTAAAACAATGAAGGGAGAAAAATAAGAAGCGCAATTATCATCAATATCTCACATTTTGCTGGGATATTAAATATCATATTCCGAGAGATGACAAATTTAAGAATATTTTTGGCAAATTACAACAACCTACAGCAGCCCAAAGGACATTTTACAATTCTTTACGTGTTTCCACTAGCAGTTGATATTTTTGAAAAATGAATGCGCTTATGAAGTTCCAAATTGTTAATTCTAGAATTTGATTTAGCGATTTTTTTGTTTTTATTTAAAGTTTTAGGCCTATTCTATTAATTCTTGATAGGGGCATATATAAGACTGATCTTTAGTAAGTCTAATTCATAATAGGCCCTAAGGCATGGTATAAAAAGTACTGAACTATATCCATGTAATGTATTAAGTATTGTAACAATCCAAAATATATTTTAATATATAGATAGGAAATTAATTAATTAATTAATTAACAAAAAGATATTGAAGAAAAGATACGAATTTATATTTGTGAAATTTTTAAATGAAACTGTATCTTATTAAATGTTTGATTAATTTAACATTGAATACTACTGTCAATAAAAAAGTTTCATATATCTAGGCCTAAACGAATGTTAAATATTGAAAAAATATAATTGGTAAGAATGTTCTAATTTATAACCTCATTTCAATTTTGTTATATTTGTTCTCCGATCTGCCAAGAACCGAAACTTTTATATTACAAATAAAGTGATAATACCTGTTTTTTTACGTGTATAATAATTTATGTGTGGACAATTGGAACTTGGTGCTTCGATATAGACTTGTGCTCATTCTATCTACATTACCATTTATCATATAATAATTTTCATTCGTCCTTTGTTTATCCTAAAATCACTTCTTGTTTTGAATATTATTTTATTATATATATATTTCTTTTATGTTAAATTTTTTTCTTGGAAAAATACGGCACCAAACCCCTCCCCGAAGTTAATTTATCTTTGTGTTCCATTCTATTTTTATAAAATTTTCCAACTTTCATAGTTTGTTTTAAATTTGTGTTACTTGTATTCACCAAATATTCTGAAATAAAATATAATTTGAGTTTGTATCAAAATATCATACCTTATTTTCTTAGAAAATATTAACAAATTAGTAGAAACAAATAAAATAGTGAGTTATTACAGTATATATTTGTTAAATATAATTTTTTTTTATGAAATATAAGTTTTTATTTATTATAGTGATCAAAGAAACCTCAATTATACTTCTTGTTGTTATTTGACACCTTATTATTATATAATATATGTTAAAAATCTTAATTTTAGCAACTGCGTAACACCCGTTACATAAGATTTAATTGTATGTTTAAAAAAATTGAATGCCAATATCAATTTTAATTACAGTTCCATTACATACATTTACTGTGGAATAACTCATATTTTTTCAAAATTTTACAGTTTTAAAATTCACAGAGTTTTAAGAACATTTACATGAAGTTCAACTTCACTATCCATTTTCAGTAACACCCGTTACACCCCTTTTTTCTATATTTATATTCGTTAACATTTACTAAAAGTCATTATACATTCCCTCTTTACGAAGCGTTTATCAGGGTGTTATTTAAACAAGAATCTTATCCAGAAGAACCAAATTATGTTTTTATAATACTGTACTAATACTAACCTCCGAGATTTAGCAGCGAACAGAGCTAGAGGCAGTCTGCGCTTCTTCCTCTTCGTTGAAAGCCGAAGTTGCTTTTTAGATTTTGTTGTTCCTCGGCGATCCATTGAGAAAACAAATGTTAAACGAAATAACGTT
>JAGFPH010023342.1:0-12003 GCA_018207615.1 Philaenus spumarius
TAACCTAAAATTTCAGGAGTTAACCTAAAATTTGGTAAAATATTAGGCATTAAGCTAAAAATTCGGTAAAATTTTTAAATGCAATAATGTGAAATATACTCATAGATGTTAAATTTACTCCTAAACCTAATTTGAAATTTTTATGTTCGTTCGGGAGTTTTGCGTAGGCGAAAACGGGGTTTTTAGTGTTACGTTTTTAGCCTACGTAAGCCTAAAAGGGATACATAGCCTAAATCGATTTGGGCAAAACTCATTGTGCATTTATGGGCCATGGAACTCGAATCGAAAATTCTTCTTTTTTTTAATTGCATGAAATGGTAAGGCACAATATTTACGCGATACTTAGTCCTTTTATTTATTTAATCAAATCTGGGATGAATTAATCAAATTTATTTTAAGTAGAGAAATAAATGTCAAATATAATGATACAATTTATATATTTTCTAACATTTTAGTGTGACTTCCATAACATTTCAAAATTAGGGGTTTATAATTTTTTGTTTAATCCAAAAGTAATGTTGCATATTTAGTTGTACAGAACAAAATATTTTAATCAATACTTTAAAAAAAAACAGTCTACCATTCCTGAAAAATAATAGCCTGTTATAAAAGTTTAGCCTAGGCCGCATGCAGCAGTTAGAAGTTTTTTTTATATATAACTCTAGTCTAGGTTTGGTAATTTGGAAAGTTCGATCCCTTCTTTGCTTTTTATAAACTAAATATAAATTTCATCCTTTTCTTTAATTCATTCACCAGCCTTAACGGCAACATACACACATTATTTTAATCTTTCAATTGCCGTTTATTATTAGATTGTTTTTTATACAAATATTTACTGTTTCCATACTTTTAATGTTATTATGATAACAGGTGTAGAATTAATTATAACATCAAAGCTAAGATGGTAAACTCAGTTAAATGCCCATTCATTGTAAATACATTCAATAAACATAAAATGTTCATTCATCAGACTAGGCATAACCTAAAATTATTGTGTGTATGTTTTATTTATTTTAGGCTAGGCCTACCTGTCTAAACGATTAGGCCTAGAAAGTCATTTTAACTCTAGATTCTAGGCCTAACCTAAAATTATTGTATGTATGTTGCCGTTAAGGCAGGTAAAATAAATTTAATAAACATACATTAAAATTTTTGTTTATTTTATTTATTGAAAATTTTCTAAAATCGGGAAGTTATTGGTTTCACCCCGTTTTTCGAAAATCGAGTATTCATCAGATCTCGACGTTTTGAGGTCCTACTAATCTTCCCTGACCACTCCCGAGAGGGTGTCACCCTGTCTGTGTGTGGGTGTGTGTGTGTGTGTGTGGGTGTGGGTTTGTGTGTGTGTGTGTGTGTGTGTGTGTGTGTGGGTGTGTGTGTGTGTGTGTATGTAACTATGTGACCCGCTTATAACTTTTGAACAGCTTAACCGATTGGATCCTACCAAACTGCGTTCTAAAGAGTTCCATCAAACTTAGATTTCCTGAAAATTTCAATTAATTCGGACAGGTAGGTTCTGAGAAATTTCGAAAAAACTAAGAAATAAATTTTTTTCAAATCAGGTTTTTTTGGAATTACTTTTAAACGGCTTTACCAATCAATTAAAAAATCTAATCAGCTTTTTAACCTTGAAAAGCGACGTCAATCGCCACCAGTCCGGTCAAAATCGGTTAATTCGTTCGTGAGATATCGTGAACGAAAGAAAATATAAAAAAGTGTTTTTCCTCAATTTCTCCGAAACTTTTCATTTGAAAAATTTTTGTTGATGATTCTTTCAATGGACTTAAAAAACTGCATCGATTGCCGCAAACCGCATAAAAATCGGTTGATTCATTCAAAAGTTATGGCAGTTCAAAATTTCCAAAAGTAGTGTTTGTTGTAATTAAACTTAGGGGGAAGTTACATGGATGGCCTTTAGGGTCAACCGTTTTCCAAATTGTTTTCTTAAATTGTGTATAACAACTGGAATCCTTAATGTATTTAATATTTAGCTTACGGTAGTACTGGGTGAACTTTGAAATCTACCTGCGCCTAAACAGAAATCATTGATTATGTGATTTAGTTTAGAAACTAAACGAATCTTGTAGTCAGATTACCGACATGTAGATTAAACGTCTTATTAGAGATGAGCTTTATTTTCTATAACTAGTATTATTTTACCGGTATCAAAAAGTAACCGTTGTAACTAGTTATAATTTATTTCCACTGCCAGTTACTGATCTTAGGCGTTACTGTTTACAACTTTGTAAGCAGTAACGAATATTGTTATCATAGGTATTTTTTCTACCGGAAAAGGGGTAACGGTTTGAGTTAACAAAAGATGTACAATGCTGAACATAACTCCCGAACGTCCCAACTCTGTCTCTCTTCCACCACCTCCAACCAAGTTATTTTTCGTTATCGGTTCTTTCATAACCGTTTAGGTCTTAAAGGTATTTTTAGTTTCTTATACCAGTTAGATGTGTCAGGTATTTCGGTATTATTTCGTCAGTGATAGTTCTTAAATTATTTATACAGTAACTTGATTCGAGTTGTATATCTCAGTTTTTTGTTTTATATTATGAAGGACCAAGAACAATAACAAAATAGCGATGTGTGAAATTTTTCACGATATTTAATTCTGAATTCAGATTAATAAGTCAGTTTGATATAGGCTATTTTATATAAGAAAAAATAAGTTTTTCAAATTTTGTTTTAACTTTTAATATAAAGAAATAAGCTTAATTAAATAATAATTTTAATTAATAATTTCATTTTAAAATATTGTATAATTCATTATTTGCTAAAGTATAATTTAAATTAGAACTATTTTATAAGATTGAATAAAATGTAATAATTTAATGTAGTTCGCCAGTAAAACGTTGCTAATGTTGCCTAAAAATCAGTATTTATATAGTTAGCAAAAAACGTGTAAAATATTCCAACAATCTCAATACCTATACAAATTATTAATTGTGTCATTAAAACGTTCCTTATAAAACGCGTATAACTGTTTCGTTACAAAAGTAAATACAAATTTAAAGGTATGAAACCGGTTAAAAAACGTAGAGAGTCCGCTGTCCGAAATATCAGTTACAAATAACTCCTCTATCCCTTAAGGGTCTGCTGTAGTGGCGGCCATCTTGGATTTGTATCCCATAAGAGCAATGTTAAATTGCAAACCATTTATTTCGTTTACTTTTTATCATAAAATTGTTTGCAAGGTCTCATTTTAAGAACAGTCACAATACGCATCCGTCTTGCAAATTACATTTTTTTTTAAATTTGTTATGTATTGACATTTTGTGAGTAGGCCTACAAAGTTTGAATTTTGTATCCTAACATAATACAAAAATTATAATGAAAAATAATTTGCAAGCCGGATTCGAAATTGTATAAAGAATATTCAGTTTTATTATCAACGCTCAATCACAACAGATAGACATATAAAATGGTTTGAAATGAGGCAATGTCAGCGCAAGAAATTGCACTGTTTACATAGGGATATAAGTGAGAGGCGCTAGCGTTAGCTGTTGATTTCTCGTTTACTGGAGCAGACCCTTAAGGCTCGGCTCTCTACATTCAAAACGGCGAAGTTGGGTACCAATTTCAATGTTAAATAACCAAAACATACCTTCACTATTAAGCATATTTTTGTGTTGTTTTTGGCAAAAAACGAAAGCTGTATTTTTTTTTCTTAAAGTAAAATAGATTGTGGGTGTTTATTGCTAAAGTTTTTTTGCAATATCTCTTTTTTTAACTGAGTAAAAAATTAATAAAGTTTACTATTTTTTACTATTTATATCATACGTTTATGAAAACAATAACACGGGTTTTGAAAATGTATTCGGCAATCAACATCCGCATATGACAGTACTTCAATATGAAACCAAAATTTTAAATTTATTCCACGAATTAACGGAAAAAAATGACTTATTCTATAGCATTGCTCTTATGGGAATCAGATTCAATATGGCGGCAGGGTAAGCGCCCCCTTAACCCATATAGCGGAAAGTAACTGTTTCATCTCTACTCTCTAGAATGAACATCTTAAACAAGGACAGATAAATATTCAAATTTACCTGATTAATATTGCTTATGAGGCAGATCGCTTCACTCAAGCTGTCCGTAAAAGTAGACAGACCACTTTAAGGACGACCTATACCTCGTCAAAAATTAAGGTGCTAAGTTAGCTAGCTGAGCCAAGCGTCACCAAAGCTCCATATTTTCCTTACTCATTAGTTTAAGGCACGAATGTAAATTGTACGACATTTGGTAGTCTTTACAAAACGCATACGTCTATTCTGTGAGAAGTTGTAATAAATCATGGTTTTGAACTCTACGGAATACAGATAATGCCAATAAATGTACTATTATAAAAAATAAAATTAATTATACATTTATAAAAAAATATTATATTTGAAAAAAAAGTTCATAAAATATGTTTCCGTAAAAGAAAACGTATTATTTTTCATAAAATTGATGTTAGCGCTACCTAGCGGATTTAAGTGGAACTGCTTGTAGGTTGTAAGTTTGTATGTTGATTTTGAACTTATTTTAAAATCGTAGTTTTTGTTACTACATGAAGATGTTCATACAATTTTGTGCCTACAAAAAATTAAGGCTCTGCTCCATTAGAGTAAATGTTTTGACAAATTCCGTACTTACATTTTGATTTTACACTTGATTGTATTGTATGGGTCGTTTCTTTTATTTAAAAAAAACCAAGATAATTTTTTTAACTTATTTTCAATCATTTTTTTGTTACGAAAGAAAATTAATAAGGAAGATATTCATAAAATTGTATACATAACAAAAATGAAGGCTCTGTTACACTAGTGTAAATGTTTTGGCAATTCCGTAATCATATTTTGATTTCACAATTAATTGTCTATTGTAGGAGGTTTCTTTTACTTTAACAAAATTTAGATCATAAAACTTTAAAAAATTTGTAAGTTCATGAGAAAATTTGGCATACTTAGCCCACTTGTACACACACACCAATTTGAGAATGCTTTTTTTTACAACATACTGGTAGTGGCAACAAACTTTTTTTTAAGAGGCAAACTGTTTTGTGTTGATAAACAAACAGAAAATGTATTCAGCTTTAACTTATTAATAATATATTCAACTCAACGGTGCAGCAAAGCCTTAACCATAAATAATAATTACGTTGTTTTAAAGTTTTATATTTAAGGAAGTTCAATTTTGTATCTTTACCACAGTTTTCAACTTTGAAGAAAACTGTACAACAAATTTATTTTAAATGTCTGTAAAAACTTGTCTGATAGCCAATTGCCAAGTCCAGACGACTAACCAATTGCTTGTCACGTAGTATATGTTAGGTTAGTTACCCTAACCTCATCGAGTGCACGTAGGCCTAGTTTGTTCTCTATAATTAACAATTTAGTCCTGAGCTTCAGTGATCAAGTGACCGAATTTAATGGGCGCTTTGCGACTGGAATAATTACACGCTTGCGCAAAAACAAAAGATCGTCAAAATTTATGGAGAAACAATTTTATAGATACGACTACTAAGACGATTTAAAATACTAGAGGTTATAATTGGAAATTATAATTGATTATGTAGTCAGTTCAGTATAATAATTAGGCCTATTTAAATCTGTATATATAAAAGAAGAAGTCCTGACTGGCTGACTCACTGCTTCGTAATCAACATGTTAGCTAAACTATGCTAGCTAAAGCATTAAGATTTCATACCACTATGTAAAAGTACACTAAGACAGGATATTGTAAAATATTGATTTTAAATGTAAAAATTGTCAAATTACTGTTGTTCACTCGGATAAAACAGCTGATTTGTATGAAAAAGCAACACAATTCAGAATTCTGGAGTTTGAAAACGGGGCACTATTGGGGGAGTGGAAAACGGGGAGGGGTATATGAAATACTTGAAATGTCGTCTATATCACGCTACTCTTTATGTATATTTTTTTTAGTTTTGCAAAAATAAGAATAATGAACTTTTATAAACTAAATATAAATTTCATCCTTTTCTTTAATTCATTCACCAGCCTTAACGGCAACATACACACATTATTTTAATCTTTCAATTGCCGTTTATTATTAGATTGTTTTTTATACAAATATTTACTGTTTCCATACTTTTAATGTTATTATGATAACAGGTGTAGAATTAATTATAACATCAAAGCTAAGATGGTAAACTCAGTTAAATGCCAATTCATTGTAAATACATTCAATAAACATAAAATGTTCGTTCATCAGACTAGGCATAACCTAAAATTATTGTGTGTGTGTGTGTTTAATTTATTTTAGGCTAGGCCTACCTGTCTTAACGATTAGGCCTAGAAAGTAATTTTAATTCTAGATTCTAAGCCTAACCTAAAATTATTGTATGTATGTTGCCGTTAAGGCAGGTAAAATAAATTTAAGAAACATACATTAAAAATTTTCTTTATTTTATTTATTGAAAATTTTCTAAAATCGGGAAGTTATTGGTTTCACCCCGTTATTCGAAAATCGAGTATTCATCAGATCTCGACGTTTTGAGGTCCTCGAAATCTTCCCTGACCACTCACGAGAGGGTGTCACCCTGTCTGTAAATGTGTGTGTGTTGGTGTGTGTGTGTGTGTGTGTATGTAAGTATGTGACCCGCTTATAACTTTTGAACGGCTTAACCGATTGGATCCTACTAAACGGCGTTCTAAAGAGTTCAATCAAACTTAGATTTCCTGAAAATTTCAACTAATTCGGACCGGTAGGTTCTGAGAAATTTCGAAAAAACTAAGAAATAATTTTTTTTTAAATCAGTTTTTTTTGGAACAACTTTTAAACGGCTTTACCGATCAATTCCAAAATCTAATCAGCTTTTAACCTTGAAAAGCGACGTCGATCGCTACCAGTCCGGTCAAAATCGGTTAATGCGTTCGTGAGATATCGTGAACGAAAGAAAATAAAAAAAAGTGTTTTTTCTAAATTTTTCCGAAATTTTTCATCAGAAAAATTTTTGTTGTCGATTCTTTCAATGGACTCGAAAAACTGCATCGATTGCCGCAAATCGCATAAAAATCGGTTGATTCATTCGCGAGATATCAAAAGTTATGGCAGTTCAAAATTTCCAAAAATAGTGTTTGTTGTAATTAAACTTAGCGGGAAGTTACATGGATGGCCTTTAGGGTCAACCGTTTTCCAATTTTTTTGGTTGGAAAAAGTTTTGATCTTGCCGAGATTCGAACCAGCAGAGTCCATCACCACAGACTAGCGCCTTAGCCGGTTAGGCCACGAGTGCATTGCTAGTTTAGTATATTTGAGTTGGGTATATAAGTGCAACAGATTGTCCCACGTCATAGGCTTAACACGTTAACGTTAACGAAATGTACAGTTTAATTGGTAATACCTCTGAAATGGGCATTGTGCTTCCTCATTTCCTAAGTTGTGTTGAAAAGTTTACACATCTCCCGTGTGCTCTTAAGGGTCTGCTCCAGTAAACGAGAAAGCAACCGGAAACGCAAGCGCTTCTCTCTATAACCGTATCGCTAAACAATACAATTTCTTGCAGCTGAGCGCTCTGACATTGCCTCATTTCAAACCATTTCATAAATCCAACTTTTTGTAATTGAGTGCTGAAAAAAACCTGAATATGTTTTATAAAATTTCGGTTCCGGCTTGCAAATTACTTTTCATTATTAATTTCTTACTGTGTTAGGAAAAAAATTCAAACTTTGTACTTACAAAATGTCAATTGCATAACAAAAGAAAAGCATTTTTTTTAAATCTAAAATGCAAAACGGATGCGTATTGTAATTGTGCTTAAAATAAGACCTTGCGAACAATTTCATGATTAAAAATAAATCGACCACGCAGCTGGACCGCTGACGTGAGTTGAGCAAATTTCCAAAATTAAGTTTATATGCCTATGTTTTAGGGTTTCAACCAACAATTTGGGAAATAGGTCTACTCACGAAGGCGTTGAACAGCTGTCTGTGTGTACGCAATATATTAGTAGAATTTGTTTCCTCCTAGTGGCCTCGCGAGTTTGCACACTTGGCTTTGAACTGGGCACTTTTATGGTATTTTACGTTTTTGTCGATTTTGGGGGAACCAAGCGAGCTATAAGGTCGCGTAAAAAAACAAAATGCGCAGAATAACATCCTACATTTATATTGTCAAAAAGAAACTCTAAAAAAATTCATTCTCGTAGTAAAAATCTCAAAGAATTGTTACTTCCGGTAAAAAAACGTACTTCAGGTTGTTTGATTTTTTTGGCTAACGAACTCGTCCGAGCCACATAGACAACCAACACGTGTACCAAATTTGGACCAAATCGGACTTAAAATGCGGCCGCTAGAGTGCGAACACATATATACATATATATTAATTTTTTTGACCCCCCAAAACGTTTTCTGGGGACCATGATCGGTGTTCATTTGCCACTCCCGACCTTGGGTCTCACCATAAGGGCCACTGCAATAGCTCATTTTTCCTATGGAAATTCGCTAATAAACGAAATAAACGGTTTGAAATTTAACATTGCTCTTATGGGATAAAAATCCAAGATGGCCGCCACTACAGCAGATCCTTAAGGGTCTTCTATACCTTGCGTAAAACAGCAAAAATATGCACTTCGTATTACCGTGTTTCGGACGCCGTTTTTCAACCTAAAAAGTTGTGAAACATCTTAAATTGTTCTTAAAGGCTTTGTGCTTTTGTCGTATACCTCATAATTGAAATAAATCGTCGGCAACTCCTTTTAATCAATAGTTTAAATGAGTAAAAATCGATTATTTTTAACGCATTTTTTGGGAGTTTTAAGCAATAATTTCCATATTTTAAGGTAACACGTAAAAAATATAAAGCCTTCTTTATAACTTAAAGTAGTTTCCCAGATTATTAATTTATAAATAGAATCCGAAACACGGTATTACGAATGCATGTTTCAACGATTTTGCGGCTTGAGTCAGGCCTTTTGCATTGAAATCATACTGTACACTCGAGAGTTTTCTTCAAGGGTCGGCTCTAGTAAAACAGAAAGCAACCTGCGACTCCAGCGTAGCGGCGGTAGGTTACGCGGACATTGCTCATCCTAAATCCATTTAAAACGCGCAATTATTCAAATAGCGTTTAAAAAAAATACCGAACTCTTGGGGACAAAATTTTTCATCCGTAAGGCTTGGCAATTTTTCGCTATAATTAATATTTACAACGTAAAAAAATATTTAAAATCACCCTATAGCGGCGGTAAATTACACGGACATTTCTCAACCTAAATCCATTTAAAACCCGCAATTGTTCAAATAGCGTTTAAAAAAAAATACCAAACTCTTGGGGACAAAATTTTTCATCCGAAAGGCTTGGTAATTTTTCGCTATAATTATAATTTACAACGTAAAAAAATATTTAAAATCACCCTATAGCGGCGCCGCGGCGGTAGGTTACGCGGACATTGCTCAGCCTAAATACATTTAAACCCGCAATTGTTCAAATAGCGTTTAAAAAAAATACCAAACTCTTGGGGACGAAATTCTTCATACGAATGGCTTGGTAGTTTTTCGCTATAATTAATAGTGACAACTTAAAAAAATATTAAAAGTCAATGTTTTAAATTGTTAATAAATATTAAACAAATTGTTTTTCTTAGTATTGGAAAAGCCATTTGCATGCATATTGGCCATAGCTTTAAAATGACATATCGTTAATAATTATCCGATCAAAAATAAAGGAAAAATTTGGATTTTAATTTAACATTGTTCTTATGGAGTGTCAACCAACATGGCCGACAGCTAGAACCGACCCTTAAGCACACAGTTTACATTTTTTTTTGTACATGTTGATTCAGGAAGAAATGTATTAACTTTCAGGACTTGTTCTGCTAGTGAAAATAAAAAAAGTTCACACAACATAGGTTGGGCAAAGCTTCGTTTTCCAGATATCCACCATTTTTTTTTTACAAAATACTTAATATCTTTGGATGTAGGAAATATATTGAACGCACATTTAGGATACATATTTGGTATGACATATATTTTTAAAATGGTGGCAGTTTAAAATTCGTATCTTGTTAGTTGCCCATAAACTAACAAACAAAACTTTTAGTTTTAGCTTTTAGCAAATAACTCCGTTATCTTTCAAGTTGCAGAAATAATAAAATAACCGTTATGTTTGTCATTAAAAAAGGAAATTTTTTGTTCCTTGAATTTATTTTGTAAAGTTAGTGGTTTTCCAGATATTTTACATTGAAAATTTTAAACTGCCAAACTGCCTCCAATTTGAAAATAAAACGTTTTGATTTTTGTACATGGGGGAAATGATGTCGTACCAAATATGTATCCAAAATTTGCGTTCAATATAATTCCTACATCCAAAGATATTAAGTAGGCTATTTTGTAAAAAAAATTGCGGATAAACGGAAACGAAGTATTTCCGAACCTATGTTTATATGAACTTTTTATCTGTTTTCACATCCTGAAAGTTTCTACGTTTCTCCCTGAATCTATATATATATAAGCGAAATACCACTCACTCACTCACTCACTCACTCAATCAGCCACTCATCACGATTTCTCAAAAACTACAGAACGGATTGGAATCAAATTTGGTATGTAGCTTCCTCTAGGGCCATAGGTGCTCACTAAGAAAGGGTTTGAACAAATTCGAAATTTTAGGGGAGTTTGGGGAATCAAAGTTATTAAAAAACTATTTCTTCAAAACTACCGAACGGATTGGAATGAAATTTGGTATGTAGCTTCCTCTAGGGCCATAGGTGCTCACTAAGAAAGGGTATGAAAATTTCGAAATTTTAGGAGGAGTTTGGGGGATCAAAGTTACTAAAATCATAATTTCAGATATTTGATTATTATGACAATAGTGCTTTTATTATTTAAGATCTATATATATAAAAGCCAAATACCACTCACTGACTGAACACTTAAAAAGAATACAATTACTATAAAAAGACTGAAAATACCGACCACCACGGGCAACGCCGTACGGGTCAGCTAGTCATCCTATATAAACCCAACCATTTTGAGAAATTGCAGATAAAACGATATTTTCCATTTGAAACGGCATGCTTTATTTACTTACAAGAAACATCTATTTAAATTGCCTTAATGTTCGCCTTTAATCTGAAACCTAACCTGTAATTTTATTGATACATTACTTTTTATGGTTTGGCTTGAAAAAAACATGTTGTATCAAATGGGAATTATCATATTTCTCTTACCTTCAAGTATCTAGAGCCAAGGGCGCCCATACCCGGGGGCAGAGGGGGGCCGCGTCCCCCTACCTCTCGGAGAAAGGAAAAATGTACGTTGATAATTATATTAAGACAATTATTTAAAAGTCGGTATTACGTGAAAGTGGTTTAGCACTGGAATACTTTTGAAATGTTTGTACCGTTTTATTTCACACTGGGGGAAACCCATGCGTGCTCCGCACGCCGACCACGTTGGAACTTTCTATACACATAATCGTGTTATGTTTTCTTTATAATAAAGGTGTAGGACTAATAATAACGCCAAAGCTAAGACGGTAAATAATGCTAAATGTTCGAATCAAATTATTTCGTATATTTTATAACAGCAGTTATAATAAAGGTCAAAAGAACCAGCACAAGTATACACTTCAATAAAAACCTAACCTAAAATATAGAAGTAAAAATAGTTGCTTCAAAGTTTGAAAACAGATTTTAATGGAAATCAGCTGTTTTATATGTTATTTTATTCAATCGGTTGCTATGGTCCTGGATGTAAATATTCGTACATTCAAGAAATACGACGTTTCATCAATCTAGGCCTAACATAAGAATTGTTTCCGACTAAATTTCCAAATATTGAAATAAAAAAATTTGTTTATCAAAATGAATTATAGCCTATGTTACTCAGGGATTGTTATTAATAATTGTTATTGTTACTAATAGCTTTTTATTAGTAAAACTATATTTTCAATCCTACATACAAAGAAAAAAAATAAACAAATTTGACCTCTTAGCACTAAACAAAAACAATTGTAAAAAATATAAATTTTCAACGACTTCTAACC
>JAGFPH010023343.1:0-12003 GCA_018207615.1 Philaenus spumarius
AAGAACATATGTTTCAGGCATAACAGCTGTTGTCATAACAAATGCTAAAAAACCCAGGAATAACCCAAGGCGTATTAAAGAAGGTGTATGCATCGAGGAGCGTGAACTCGACCGGCCCGCGCAGCTATGTCACGTGCTACACACTGAACCAGCAGTTCTGAGCCCAATTGTAAGCTTTTGCTCAAACTGCGAATTAAATACTTTATGGTTGTCTAAAATTTATGTTTTTGGTAAAGGTGGAAAGGTAATAAAGTGAGCATTAAAATGATCTATGTCCATGGTCAAATATTCCTAGGCGTATAATTTTGAAACAAGCCTAAATCTAATATACGGGTTTGATTGACATAAAAACTACCCTAAGTGAGGAAGTTTTTTACTATTACTTTCGGGAGGTATTCAAAGACATAGAAATGTAGAGAATAAAATGAAGTAAATACTGACATCAATTTTTTTTATGAAAGTTATAGCTGTCCTACATTATAAGATTGTAATCGGAACCATAGTTACTCGCTTCTTGCGGCGATTGAATGTATGCTAATCCAATTTGTTATTAGTTCTCATTTCTCTTCGTTATTTATTATTCACATTGTTGTGAACAGGTAACTTTTGTTTAATGTATAAATATAAATTTTTAAAGAGTTGTCAAATTTAAGTAGCTCTATAGGGTAAATCCTTTTACCATCAATAAGATGGTGATTTTTCCAGTTTATTGGTTTTTATGTTTACTAGGCCTACTATTACTAGTAGGCTACTAAATTTACTTTTCAAAAATTGAAACTATCTAAAATTGTGATTGTTTAGTTAGCCTGCCCAAGGATAAATAATAAATAAAGATTAATATAAATTAATTATCAATGAAATAATTTAAAAAAGTAGTCTAGGTGATGAATAAAGTCGTGGTGAATACAACATTGAGTTTTATTTCAGTATTAACCCAAGATTACTTATGTCAAAATTTTGTCACGGGATTACTTATGTATCGTAAATTTGACTACTAACAAATATTTTTTTATTGTACTAAAATAATTTTGTAATTATTTTTTTAAATTGTAGGTAATTGTAACCTAGCATATTTTAGGGCTATACATTTTTTTAAAAAAGAGTTATACATCAAATAAATAAAATAATTTGTACCATCAATATTTTATTTTTGTTACCGTACTCTTTAAAATTATTTAATAAAATAAAACAGCATTTCAGTTACGGCATAAATTCTGTCCACTTCGTACATAAAACAATTTTAATACTCTAAAAATATATGTTTTAACCGTCTAAGCGTCAGGCACTATTTTACTGCTTGTACACTTGTCATTATCACTTAGATAGAATGTATCCTATTAAAGTAAAGTGTACACTACTATACATTTTATTGTTCAGGAAAGTATGGAGAACATTGCCATGTAAACAAAATATTTAAACAAATTTCTCTAACTATTTTTGCGTTTCAAAAGAAGAAAAAAACAAATGGGTAAACCAAAGTTTCAAAAGTAAGGGTTTTAGAAAAATTCTACAAAATTGTTTAGTTATAAATCCAAAATATACAAAAATAGGGAAACCCCTACGCGCTCCGCACGCCAACCTCGTTGGAACCTTCTAACACATAATCATTTTATGTTTTCTTTATAATAATTAATTGTTTAGGATTCACAATAATAACACTAAAGCTAATAATTATGGTAAATAATGTTAAATGTTCAAATCAAAATTTTCGTATAGCCAATCTTATAACAGCAGTTATAATAAAGGTTAAAAGAACCAGCAAGGCTCAGGTCTACACTTTAATAAAAACATAACCTAAAAGTTAAAAATACAAATAATTGCTTCAAAGTATGGAATCAGCTGATAATAGAAATATTGGAGCAAATAGTCGTTTTATCTGTTATTTTATTCAATTGGTCGCTGTGGAAATGAATGTAAATACATGTGTTGGTTCATCATTCTAGGTCTAACCTAAGATTTTTTCCGACTAAATTTACAAATAATAATGAAATACAAAATGTTTTTAATAAAATGAATAAAAATAAGGGATATGTTAATCAGGGATAGTGCAGCTTTTTATTTCGTACATCAACATTTCTTGGGAATCGATGAAACCTTACTCGTAAAAAGCTGTCTTTTTTGTTTGAGTTATCGCAGCCAAACACGGCACAAAAAGGCATTATAATTAATGGTTATTCATTATAAGAAATGTTATTACAATAATACACTATTTTGCCTATAGTTAATAACATAATTTGACTTCAAAAAAGCTTGAAGGTCGTACAGGTTTCGGCGGTAAATATGGGGAAGGAGTCTAGACTGGAGCTCCGACTGTAGCACTCTACGTCAAGGGTAGGCTGGAGTGGAGGGAGAAGCTGCGCATGCACACACCTTCTTTAATACGCCTTGGGAATAACCTATGTTTCAGGCATAACAGCTGTTGTCATAAAAAATGCTAGCAAAACAGGAAGAACATATTTTTCAGGCATAACAGCTGTTGTCATAACAAATGCCAGAAAAACAGGAAGAACATATGTTTCAGGCATAACAGCTGTTGTCATAACAAATGCTAGAAAAACAGGAAGAACATATATTTCAGGCATAACAGCTGTTGTCATAACAAATGCTAGCAAAACGGGAAGAACAAATGTTTTTATTTTTACATTTTGTTTATTATTGTTTACAAAACACATTTGTAATTCGATTACTTAAGTCAAAGGGATGAAATCGGATAACGACCCTTAAAAGTAAATAAAGCAATGCCAGATCCACTAGTAGTTAATAAATAGTGAAAACTTTTTAATTTTCTCTTCACATTGAATTACATCAAAAAAAAAATAAACACAAAATGTAATCTGAGATAGAAAGTTTGTTTGAATTGGAGAGAATGAAGTGAGATAAACTAATCTAAAATCACATAAAAAAACATTAGTGAAGCACTAGTATTCAGGCAGTTCAGGATAATTGAAAACATTAAAATTCTTTTCAAGTATTTTATATTAAATTTAGAATATATTATATTGAAATAATAAAAATATTACGTATTCAATATTGAAAAGTGTTTTGTTAATGTTTTAAACATCTGTATGTTGAAATATGTTTTTCTACAGACGCATAGTAGCTGAAGGGAAGTGCTTTTGGTCGTACATCTTTTTATCCAACACTCATCCACCATATTGCCGACGCCATCTTCAATTCATTACATCTGTCACCAGAAACATTTATTGTCATCAGAGTTATTGGAATAAGTACAAGTGTGCGAAAACGTGGTTATAAGATTTAAGTTAAGATAATAGAACACTTTTATGGAAGACAAACTACGCGAAAGTGTTGTCGCACGTCATTTTAAAGAGAACTGTACGACAATAATCAAACAGCTTTTGACAACTATCTAAAGAAGAATGGAAATAGTTTTGATGAATTTTCAAATGCAAGCAGTTACAGAAATATTCGCCTTCCATAATTATCTAAGACCATAAGAACATAAGACCGTGAATACATTTTGACAAACACAAACCTGAAATAAACCAAATTGAATTTTCTGTGTGAGAAATAATTAATAACCGAATAAACATCTAATTACAACTAACTGCAGTAATTCCCCTTAACAAGAAAGTTTCAATTTGTGTCCACACATTCCCCTTATGTACTGGATTAGAAGTCCAGGGATAATTGTGTGTTGTTATCCCACGTCCTGGAGTGTAAAATTAATTATAGGATCTCCGGTAAGGGAAGGGACTTATTGTGGGTAATTCCATTAACAGAGAATAGCCGCAGCTAACAAAGAGGTTTACATTATGTACAATCTAGAGTTAATACAGTGGATGGTTCACACCACTTATCAGTCAAGTTTGTTTGGGGATGAATAGTTAGTTTATTATGCATTATTTATAATTTCGCGATTACGTAATGCTGTTGGTGAAAATCCTTTCGCAGCGAGTACACTCCATCCAAAGGCAAACTGACTATCAAATTTACCGACTGTAATTAGTGTAGGCAAATATCTTTCTATTGTACAAACAAATCCAGTCATTGCAAGAAACTCTAATCCTGCGCATGCGTCAGGATTAGGCCATCGCTACCCACACCACTCTGTCCGAATCTAAGAGCCTCGGTCCGTGAAAATATCCGAGTATACAATAATTTACATTTGCTTTGAGTGTAAATGGGGAACCGGCAGGTTTTTTGATAATTTTTGTTGTCAAGAGACAGTTAACGAATATTTTGTAGTGCAATCATAAAACTTCTGCTTTCCTATTACATATAATCTTTTATATTCTATCCTACGTTTCTCGTTGACTACTAGTTTTCAAATGGAAGAGTTGGATGTCAAGGGTGCAGGAATTTTCATTAGGTTTTATTCATTCAACCCTTTGAGAACCAAGAAGTGATAAACTATGAAAAAAACTATATATTTATTTATTTTTGTGATTAACTAAGGTTGTTTAGTAGAAAACACTTTTTTTTTTAGTTAACTATTTAACACATTTGTATAATAACTTTAATATATATATATACGTATATAAATACCTTGGTAAAATTACGCAAAACCGCTCCAGCCGTAGACCAGATATCTAGTCATATCCCGTCTGCTTGGAAGCGAGCCAACCACCGTTTGCTTTACTTCCACCCTCCTACCCTCAAACCACAGATATGATTAGATATCTGGTCTCCCTAGCCTAGATTCGAACCCAGCATCTTCTGATCAAGAAGACGCAACGTTATCCACTAGGCTAAGGATTTATTAAAGAAAACTGACACATTAACAATACTTCAGTTACTTTATTATCGGTATAAATATCAGCACCATCTAGGAGTGGTTATAGGAACCATAGGGAGTTTGCTTGGTTGCTCTTAAGTTTGAATCTGTATAATTTGTATTCGTGAGAGGTTTGTAATAATAACTTAGATCAGTTCTTATTAAGTTAAGTAATTAATTTAAAGCAATATGCTACCCTTTTAATAAAAAATACTGACAAATGAAAGACTAGAACATGTTTTAAAAAATTGGGGAAATCACACCATGTAAATCGCCAATTGAAAGCAAGCACTAGCCAAGCAAGTTCTGCTTTCTGGTGGCATTTGTCGAAACTAGGTGTAGACCTGATGTTTTACAGAACTGCAATGGTACTCTAAAGTACCTCCAGGCCTCAATTTGTAGATAAAGCCACTGTTACCTTTTATAAAGACAGTTGAATTAGGTGGTACTTAAAAGTACCGTCGGTCATCAAAGGGTTAATGCTTTTTACGTTTTCATCTTCCATCGTCACAACGAATTACAGCAAAAATATAAAACAAAATGTAACCCTATATAAAAAGTCTTTTTAAAACTACAAAGTAATGACATAAGATAAACCCAAAGACATTCTGTAAACCTGCCATTAGGATATAGGATATAGGATCGCAGCTGTTGTTGGCGGAGCTCTCTGGGGTTTTCACAATTTTTGTTGTCAAGAGACAGTTAACGAAGATTTTGTAGTGCAATCATAAAACTTCTGCTTTCCTATTATAATCTTTTATATTCTTTCCTACGTTCCTCGTTGACTAGGCTACTAGTTTTCCCACTCGGTGGAGTAAATAAAACTGTAAGAGAAAAGGTTGCAAATGGAAAAGTTGGATGTCAAGGGTCGAGGAATTTTCATTAGGTTTTAATTATTAGCGAATTTCCATAGGAAAAATTACCTTATGGTAAGACCCAAGGTCGGTAGTATAAGTTGAGCACCGATCATGGTCCCCAGAACACGTTTTGGGGTTTCACTATATATATATATGTGTTCGCACTCTAACGGCCGCATTTTAAGTCCGATTTGGTTCAAATTTGGTACACATGATGGTTGTCTACGTCGCTCGGACGAGTTCGTTAGCCGAAAAATCCAACAATCGGAAGCATGTTTTTCGACCGGAAGTAACTATTTTTTGAGATTTTTCCTACGAGAATGAATTTTTTTTTAGATTTTTCTACAAATATAAATGTAGGACGTTATTCTGCACATTTTGTTTTTTTACGCGACCTTATAGCCCGCTTGGTTCCCCCAAAATCAATCAAAACGTAAAATACCATAGAAGTACCCGGTTCAAAGCCATGTGGTGGAATCTACCGTGGGATTGGCGTGCGAAGCACGCAATGCATTGCGTATTGAAGATACTCCTAACAAGAGGAATGGCGTGCGAAGCACGCAATGCTTTGTGTATTGAAAATACTCCCAATATGCGGAATGGCGTGCGAATCATTTTTCAGCTACTCAACACCGTCGTGAATAGACCTAATTCCCAAATTGTTGGTTGAAACGCTAAAACATGTATATAAACTTAATTTTGGAAATTTGCTCAACTCACGTCAGCGGTTCAGCTGCGAGATCGAATTATTTAAATTTGTAACGCTTTATACGCTTTCACCTTCTATCGTCATATCGAATTACAGCAAAAATGTAAAACAAAATGTAACCCAAGATAGAAAGTTTTTTTGAAACTAAGTAATGACGTAAGATAAACCCGAAGACATTCTGTAAACCTGCCATTTGGATAATTGAAGCACTGTGATGGCAATTTTCAAGTTATAAAATATTACCAAAATGTGATACGGTAAATTAGCATTTCAAACGGGTCAAATAGACCTGGTAAAGAATAAAGTTGGCATAATTTAACTGCGATAGGTGTTTGAATTATTATATAGTCTTTTTCGTTGTATGCGTTTGCTAAGTACCTTAAATAAAACTGTTGGTTGTGAAGTAACCTGATTCTAAATTTGCCAATTTGGTTAATATGATAATAAGTCTAAATTCTTTCAAGAAACGTGCGATGGTTCAGTAAAGGCCTAACATAATATTGTGTTAAGCTTATGATCCAAATCATCTGTTTTATTTGTAATATGTAACAACTGAGTCGTTGTTTGAATTATAATACAGTAAACCTTTTTTGCTTGTGTTTGTTTTTATTTTGTTAACTTAATCTAAAACATTGTTGGTTGTGAAACATAATTAACTGATCTAAACTTTCCATTTTGGTTGATATGGTAATGATTGTAAACGCATTCAACGGCCGCTTGTTGGTTCATAATAGGCCACACACAAATTTGATTTTTGAATAGAAAAGAGGCAATTTTCAAGATAACAAATATAAACAAAATGAGATACCAAGTGGTAATCGGTATATAAAATTGGTCAAATAAGCCTAGTAGAGAATAAAGTCGGCATAATTTTAATCGTGATAGGTGTTTGAATTATGATATAATTCTTTTTGGTAGAAAAAAACTATTGGTTGTAAAGGAGAGTTACGTGACTCTAAATTTGCCAATTTCGTTGCCGTGCTGATAAATCTAAATGCTTTCTAGAAACGTGAGGTGGTTCTGTATAGGCCTAACCTAAAATTGTATTAAGGTTATGATCCAAATCAGCTGTTCTGTAATATGTAACAACAGACGTTTGATTTTTTTTTATTTGTGTTTGTTTTTTGTTTGTTTTCTTTTTGTTAACATTAATTGAAAAACTTCTTTTTTCTAAATTAAATTTCCTAATTTGGTTGCTATAGTAATGAATGTAAATGCATTCAACACGAGTGTTGGTTAAGAATAGGCCACGCCCAGAAATTGTGTTTCCAAGCTTTTGATTCAAATCAGCTGTTTTATCTGCTGTAGGGCTGGGAGTGGACCATTTGTATTCTGACCATTTTCATCCCACAAAATCCTCCCTTAGTGCACTTCCACATAGTGGTATGCAGGTACCCTGAACAATGTAATGCTCTACCTATAATAGTTTTGTCTCTACGTTGATTATGAATCAGTTAGTCTGAACTTCTTTCATATACAGGGTGACTATTTTAAGTGTGCCACAATTGGTATATCAGAAGCGACAAGATTTACAGAAAACTTTAAATGGGGGACTTCACCTACTTTTTAGAGGCCATTAAAAATATGAATTTGAAATTTCGAAAATATGCCGCCATTTTCCAATATAGCGGCCAACTTTCGAATTTCTTATGGAAACCCCTATTTTTTATGACGGATTTGGATTTTACATGCAATTTTAAGACTTTTATTCTTGGTGTTGTTTTGATAAACGTAACCGCTTAGCCACTAGGAGTGCTGAAAGTTTCAGAAACTCTTATTTCAACAATTATTAAAGAGGCTTACTTTCAATTTGCAAACAATAAAACTTAACTCAAAGTGCAATATTTTTTACAATGAAACGTTAAAAAGCTGTTGAAATTTCATAAATACTTTTTTTTAAACAAAAAACCTACTTAAATTACACTTAAAAATCGCTTACGCAACCACTGTTTACTATGTAAGAAGATGTATTTATGTGCGCACGCTTGTATTTATGAAGATAGAGGACAAATACAATAGATAGGAAACTTTCAGCACTCCTAGTGGCTAAACGGTTACGTTTATCAAAACAACACCAAGAATAAAAGTCTTAAAATTGCATGTAAATTCCAAATCCGTCATAAAACATAGGGGTTTCCATAAGAAATTCGAAAGTTGGCCGCTATATTGGAAAATGGCGGCATATTTTCGAAATTTCAAATTCATATTTTTAATGGCCTCTAAAAAATAGGTGAAGTCCCCCATTTAAAGTTTCCTGTAAATCTTGTCGCTTCTGATATACCAATTGTGGCACACTTAAAATAGTCACCCTGTATACAGATTTCTTGAATATACAGGGTGTCCCCGAACTCTCTGGACCCCTTTTGTGGATATGTTCCTGGGATCCAGACAAACATATTTTATAATATAAACATGGGTCTACGGGGCTTATTTTTTCGTCTGTCTGTCTGTATGTGTTTTTTACAAAATACTTAATATTTTTAAAAGTAGAAAGGATAATGAGCTCAAACTTTGTACACCTATTTGTTGCGTATACTCTTATCACTTTACGAAAAATTAGAACATTATTTTGAATATTTTCAAAATGGCGGCCGATTATAATTTTTAATGTTAAATATCTCAAAAACCGCTAACTTTACAAAAAAAAAATTACAAGAGACAAAAAAGTTTACTTTTTTAATGACAAACACAAATGAAAGTGGTCATTACCACTTTCATCAATGGTCGAGGAAATTACCTGTTTTAATTATTCAACTTGTGAGTGCTTTTTACATTTCTGTCTTCCTGTCGAATTACAGCAAAATCATAAAATCTAAATGTAACCCGAGATAGAAAGTTTTTTCTCTCTTTCAAACGGAGAGAATGAAATGAGATAAACCCAACGACTTTCCCGTAAACCTGCCATTAAGATAATTGAAGTACTGTGGTGGAGCGAAGCGACCCTTACTGCAACAATAAGCTTAGTTACAGAAAAAGATGGAGTGGAGATAGGCGAGGCTGTTATTTAGACGTAACACTTTTTTCACTGTAAAAGATTGTTTGGTTGTGATATCGTTGGAAAAACAAAACTCATCTGTGCTCAAACTTATCAGCAGGAATAATGACAATACATTGGTTTCTCGAGACATGAATTTTGCACCTCCAACGTTCATGAAGTAAATGGTTTTTATTGACCTTTGCTACTTAAATCTTCTCAGAATTCAATTCTCTATTTGAAGACCTCTCTATAACAACGTTGTATAATACATTTTCCTAGATTTCAAGTTTTTTATTTTGATCTTAGTATAAACATTTTTTGGGTGCATATTTTTAAATATATATATACTAGGGGAGACCCGGCCCTGCGTGCTCCACACGCCAACCCCCGGTGCGACCTTCTAAAAACATATGTTATTTATAATAAAAGTGTAGGATTAATAATAACCTCAAAACTAAGATGGTAAATAATGTTAAATGTTCAAATCAAATTATTTCTTATATTTTATAACAGCAGTAATAATAAAGGTTAAAAGAACCAGTAAGGCTCAGGTCTACACTTAATCAAAAACCTAACAAAAAAGTTATAAATAATAACCTCAAAACTAAGATGGTAAATAATGTTAAATGTTCAAAACAAATTAGTTCGTAAATTTTATAATTTGAATAAATAATTCATTTCCTCCCTCATAAAAATCAATATTTTTTCTTCCACAAAGCAGCTGTATTAGTTAGTTTCTTATTATAAACAGCTGTTTTGTATTAAAATGTTTTTATAACCTTCTGAATACTGTAATCATCGTTATTTACATCCACGAAATCAGCTGGATTAGTTTGTTTCTTATTATAAACAGCTGTTTTGTATAGAAATGGTTTTTAAATATTTTCCATGTTAATCTTATGGGGAAAACCCGACCTTTGAGATTAGCTCACGCCATTAAGGATAAGAATTTTTGACATCTAAAACCTTATTTCAAAACTACGAAATGAGACGAATTTTTTGAAACCTCAAACATTAAAATTGGTCCAGAAATAAGGGAGGAGTTGTGTTTACAATAAAACGGCTTCACGTATTATATATAAAGATATATACTGTATATACATAAATATTTTAGTAAAAATACGCAAAACATCCCGAGCCGGAGACCAGGTAACCAGTCATATCTCGTCAGCTTGGAAGCGAGCCAGCCACCGTTTGCTTTAGTTCCGCCCTCATACCCTTAAACCACAGATGTGAAAAGTTACTGTTCTGGCCGAGATTCGAACCCAGTATCTTCTGATCAGGAAGATCTGGCGCCACCCACTCGGCTATGTCTTGTACGAAGGAAACATGACTACAAAAACCACATTGGTTACTTGCCACCCGATTGCCTACCTCGCCCCTTCACTTCTCGCTGTTACATTATACTGCAATGCAAGCCATGAGTTTTTTGTTTATTTCCCTGTTTTTGTTTACTTATAACTAATACGTAGTACTTGTTTGTAATAAGCTATAACATGAGATCAAATAACTTGGAATTCAGAAAAATGTGATCTGTAACGTTATATGGAGGTCTTCATTTGTCTATTATATATTAAACAAATTAATATGATTTGTTGCCTTGGACTGACAATATTGTTTTTACGCGAATGGCAATATTTTCGTTTACTTTTATACCTTGAGAAAAAATTCTTAAGTTAGGCCTAGACTGATGAATTACCATAGCAACCAATTGAATAAAATTGCTGGTTCTTTTAACCTTTATTATAACTGCGTTATAAAATTTACGAAATAATTTGATTTGAACATTTAACATTATTTACCATCTTAGCTTTGGGGTTATTATTAATCCTACACCTTTATTGTAAAGAAAACATAACATGGTTATGTATATAGAAGGTTCCAACGGGGTAGGCGTGCGGAGCACGCAGAGGCTTCCCCATCTAAAGAATGTATTTGGCATAATTTTAACAGTGATAAGTGTTTGAATTATGATATAAGTATTATATTATAATTTTAGGTATTATGTAAGTCTTTATTAACGATGTTTCTTTTGTTTTTATTTTGTTAACCTAACGTAAATATTTTTTAGATGTAAAAAATAATACAATATTTTAATTTGGTTGCTATGGTAATGAATGTAAATGCATTCAACACGAGTGTTGGTTAAGAATAGGCCACGCCCAGAAATTGTGTTTCTAAGCTTTTTTGATTCAAATTGCTTTATCTGCTGTAGGACTGGGAGTGTACTATTTGTATTCTGTCCATTTTCATTCCACAAAATCCTCCCTTAGTGCACTTCCACATAGTGGTATGAAGGTACCCTGAACAATGTAATGGTCTACCTATAATAGTTTTTTCTCTACGTTGATTATGAATCAGTTAGTCTGAACTTCTTTCATATATACAGATTTCTTGAATATACTGTATAAACGGGAAAAAACAATATTTACTGTACAAGATCTAAATCATCTGTCTCAGCGTTACTTTGCAATAATCTCCTAGTTTCCCACTCGGTAAAGTAAATAAAACACTGGGATCAAAGGTTGCAAATGAAAGTGTTGAATATCAATGGTCGAGGAAATTGCATATTTTAATTATTCAATTTGTGAGTGCTTTTTACATTTCTGTCTTCATTTCGAATTACAGCAAAATCATAAAATCTAAATGTAACCCGAGATAGAAAGTTTTTTCTTTCTTTGAAACGGAGAGAATGAAATGAGATAAACCCAACGACTTTCCC